>ML104910.1:0-70207 GCA_003697995.1 Taxidea taxus jeffersonii | reverse complement strand
AGCGAGGGGAGGAGCGAGGGGAGGAGCGAGGGGAGGAGCGAGGGGAGTAAGGCAGAGGCGGGAGAACGCGCATGTGCACGCGGGCAGGAAGCAGCGTAGCCTTGCGGGGGAGCTGGGCACCCCTGGCACAGCTGGAGCACACCGGGGATGGGATGGCGGGAAAAACAGGAGCCAGAGGGATCCTGGCTGACCAGAGGCTTACATCTAATTCTCAGTGCTGTTGGGGAAGCTTTGCTTGTATTTGTACAGAGGAATGATGTGACATGTTGGTGTCAGAAAATCACTGTTAATTACACAACTGTGGGAAACAAACACCCCCCCCCCCGCAACGATGACAATTGTCCAGGCAGCTGACAAGGAGGGTCTGCGACGACAGAAAGAAATCATGCACTCACTGACTTCCTCTATCCTGCACTGTCTGCCGCTAGTTATTCCCACCTCAGAAATATCTTCATCATGAACATACATTTTTACCATCAACCCCCCGCCCCTTCCCTTCCAACTTTTGGCCAGTTCCTTTAGTTGGAATTATTTCAAAAAAAATTCTCCCTCACATAATTCATCCTTTCCAGAAATACATTTGAGAGCCTGTTATATATTTAATACCTTTAGGCACTCAAGTTGCAAAATGGGTCCTATCTCAGTTCTATTGGGGTGCCAAAAAAAAAAAAAAGGTACTGTAATAAAACTCTGTTCTTTATAAATGCCATTTTTTTCAGTCACTAATTTAGGTTCTCCGTACTCTCCAACCTCTGCATCTGAGCTTCTAAGAAGACATGACTTTCACACCAATATGCACCCATCTCATGATACCATGAGATGGATACATGATATCCATACATGAGATGGATACCATGATATCCACAGCTTTCCAGAAGATACCTAGCTAGAAAAGCAAACATAAATCTATTTCCTTCCATCTTAAAGTACCCATCTTCACACAACTCTATAAGAAAAGGACAGCCAAAATTTTTCCAGAACTACATCATAATAAACTACGCCCTTGAAAGGACCCTGAAGGCCATCTATCTTAGCATTCTTTAAATAATCTATTTTTTTTCAAACCACTAGCATTATGTTTAAATTAACCTGTTTTCCTGATTATTTTTAAACACTAGTTTCTGCTGTGAATGTTGGTTTGACTGTACACTGGATTAAAGGGTGACCTTTGACCCTAATGAAGTTCATGAATCAAAGCAACCTACTTACCAACACAGTCCCGAAACTGTACTAATTTATAATCGGGAAATTCCCAGCCCATAAAAGGCATTCAGAAGGTATTTTGATAAGTGCCCACTCTCTCATAACTAAGTACAATTACCACTCTGCGTCTGTTTCCTCATCTGTAAAATGAGGGTTTGGAAATGATGTCAATGATTCCTTCAGGCTCTCAATGATTCTATGATTCTATATCAATGTAGCAGAATTCTGGCATAAATGCTTAACATGGTCCTCCTGTGTAGCTCTATTTCCGTCTTCTTAGAGAAACTATTTTAATACTCAATCCAATCTGAAAAAAGTAGGCTTTAATTTTAAAAAGAATAGCACCATATACTAGCCATTCATTTCTTCCCTTGTAATAAAAGCTTCATCATTTGCTCCTGCTAATTCGAAGTCTTGCTCAGCTTTGCTCCTCAGCACTAAAACGCGCCTGTTTTTGTTCTCCGTGTTGCCAAAATTAACACTAAAGTTAAAATTATAGATGCCAATAAAATTACCACATGCAGTAGACACTGTGACTCATAAAAATGGTCAAACATGCCTATAAAATGTAGAGTGGGCACAGAAGCAACACAACTGTATTCCTTTGAATAAACTGTTCACAGGACTCCTGACATGCCAAGTTTTATCTGAAACACCCTTGAACCTGGGGAAATCAGAAGCTCTCGGAGGTTACGTGAACAACGTCTCTGATACATTGGACAGACCCTGGGTTTTACAACATAGCTCAATTTATTAACCCCAACTTTATGTATGAATGGTGTTTGGTTCTCTTAACAGAGGGTCCACCATAATATTTTTTAAGAAGTTGTTCTAGAAGAACACATATTCCCCTCCCAGGCCCTCTCCAGCAGACAGCAACCCCCTTGCAGGAGGGCAGTGCGTACACCCCCATGAACTCACAGGCTGCGACATTTTAAACAGTTTTCCCTTGAAACCAGACTACTATCCTTGACTTACAAATGTTCGTATTTGAAATCTAAAAGGAAACTGGCATTGAAAAAAGGCCCCTTTATCAGTTTACTACAGGTTTGGTTTCAATGCCAATGATTTCAGAAATTTAAGGCTGAGCCTTCACTGCAATCGTTGATGGCCATAAAGATGACTTTTTTTTTTTTTTTAAGAAAAGGCATTTTGAGAATATTTGGAAATTCTACAACAGCTTTTCTAAAGTTACCTGGTGTTTTATTTCAATACATGATGGGTCTCTTAAAGAAGGTCTAATTCCTAAGACAACATTTTAATAAACTGTCTTAATTCAAAAGAGAAATGTACATGGGGGGCTCCCATTAGTAACGCCCAAGTTAACGGTGTCCGCCACCTATGACTTTACTAAGAAACTTCGCATGACGGTGTACAAGAGCAAACACGGGGGCCCACGGCACACACGCACCCATGCGAGAACACACAAATGGGCTAAGGTCCATCACGTCCCCTGAATCTTCCTGCTTAGCGTAGACACGAAACTACTAGGTGCAGTGACAATCATTTCACTGGCTTATAGGAGAAACGTATTCTCTCCCTCACTCTACAAGCTTTTATTAGTCATAGTGGCTATCCCCTTGTTCCTGAGATCTGACCACTGATAAAGAAAATCATTGCCCGATAAGCAGAGATGCCTAAGCCAGAAAGGGTAGAGAATGGGGTAGAGGAGGGTGACCAATGGACCGGGATGGCTGAGAGCCCCCTCCCAGGGAGCCCGCTGTCACCATCACCAGGGATGACCACTGACACCTCGCTAAGCATAAGCAGCTAATGCTGCTGGACCACTCTGCTCTTGCAAGAGATTTGTCACTGAGAAGTTAGGACGGAAATACGAGCCATCAGGCCAATGACATACTTTGGGAATTCAAAGCTTTGCTCAGGCTCCGCATCATGACCCACGTGCAGCGTACAGTGGGCACTATGGAATAAACCCTAGAACTGTGCTATTCACAAGTGGGCACGCACATGCTTGTTGAATACCTAGGTACTCCACATACAGACAGGCAAGGTGAGACCCTGCTCTCTAGACGCTCATCTAGGGCTAAGTTACAGCCATTTACCACTGGGGATAAAACCACGATGACATGCCAGTCCTAGCTGACAGCCATTAATAAGACTTCTTGGAAGTCCCTTGACCCTGGGAGGCGCCTGGCCAACGGGAGTCCCGTGGAACGCAGCACCCTCCTCCTCTTGGCCACACGCGCGTCACGCAAGACAGAATGGACGTGCGCTTCTCTCCTAGCTCCATCCTGTACCAGAACCCAGCCTAACACCAGAGCTGCACAAGACGCCGCAGGTTCCACGGATGCTGTTTCTCAATGACAATTCGTCAGTCTGACATCCCCAGGGTCATTCGATTCCACTGTTTACAAGTCAGCATCGCCCCAGCTGTTCTCAGCCTCTGTAGTCACCGCTTCACCCATTCAGGTATGCCAACCACACTGTGACTGATTCCTCTACAATGCAATTATGCCAGAACCAGAAGGCCCAATTAGGTACAGTTCAAATATATATAAATGCTGACAGTTCCCAAATTAGAGCAAAATTATACTGAATGACTGTTGCCGACTCCCCAGCCTCTGAACACTCTCAGCACCCCTTCCCACGGCCACGGAGGCTGTTAGGAAAGAACACATAAGAGTCTACGGGGCTGAGACTTGCAGAGGCCAGATGACACCCACTGAGAACACTCCCAACTCCCTGTGCCCGCAAAGAACTTTTCTCTCCCAAGTCTGGCATCACGAAACAGGGGCTGAGGCCTTGGACTTCGCAGCCGACACTGCGGGTTCGAAGCCTAGGTCTGCTCCCCGTTAGTTGTAGGATTTGGAGCAAATTATTTAATTTGTGTGTGTGTGGTGGGGAGATCACAATTTCTTCTTTGGTAAAGGGCACAAAGGGATGTTCACTTTACAGAGCTGAGGGGTAAAGGAGATGGGGATGTTGAATGCTTACGCTGTCCCTGGCACCAAACAATATCTGACCAATAGTAATAGTATTACAATGGCCTTCCCTGAGCCTATTAAATTTATTCAATTTACTCTTTCATGGTGGTTGAATTTCTACCCATAAGAAAATCATTTGGACCTAAAAAGAAACATTTTTTTAACAATTTTTTTTTAAACAAAACTGAGACATCTGCAAGAAGGCCCATAGTCTTTTTTTTTATAAAAGGTTAAAGATTTTTATTTATTTACTTGACAGAGATCATAAGTAGGTGGAGAGGCAGGCAGAGAGAGAGGAGGAAGCAGGCTCCCCACTGAGCAGCGAGTCGGATGCGGGGCTCGATCCCAGGACCCCAAGATCATGACCTGAGCCTAAAGCAGAGGCTTTAACCCACTGAGCCACCCAGGCGCCCCAAGGGCTACAGTCTTTGTTACACTAATACAAATTAGTTTTATTGGACTGCTCACATTTTGGTTTTTAATGTGAGCATGAGCACTGAACAAATGGAAGAGCTTGACTGGGAAGCCGAAAAGTTAAGAGAGATATATATATAAACATACAGCATTTGGCATGTATTACTGGGCTGGGGGAGAATGGTCTGAAGGCAAATGGGAAGCATGCCTGACCCAGGGACCCCGGAGAGGAGGGCACTAGAAGCCGGGGAATTGTATGGGTAGACAGTTACAAGGACACCAAAGAAAGTGGGCCTATTTCAAAAGTTGGGCTGGGCCAATCTCTTCCCTGAGAAAGGAAACTCAGCACTTGGGTTTGAGCACACTTAGTACTGAGGACCGGGAACACCAAGAGCTATATAAACTTTGACAGAACCATGACGGTCACCTCTTATAAGGAACATGTCCTATGGGATTCAGGAGAGTCACCTTCATATAAATATTCAGAATTTGGCATACTGCTTACCTACGGATGGCTTGTCGGATGACATCCTTCCTCATCGAGTAAACCATAATCAATGCCCCCCCCGTAAGGGCCTCATGTTCACATTTCTTCTGGACAGGAACAACCCTTTACAAGCAGCACGTGGCACCATCTGTAATCATTTCTCAAGGTCAAGTCCAGTCATCTTTTCTAGGGTCTGAACTCCCAACGTCTACCCTACATTCATCTGCTCTGGGAAGACCCTTAAAATGAATAAACCAGATCATTCTCATCCTCTATGACAAATGAATGCTTTTTAAGCTGCCGCCTTCAACTCTTCACCATCAACTATTTCCTGAGTGGTTTCCACGTGTAGGGAACTGCCAAGAGATGTGCATTGTGGAAAAAGGCCTAAATCTTGATCCTTGCCTTCAATGAGCTTATGATTTAGGTAGGGAAACATAACACAAATATGTGAAAATATCAGCAATTCTAACATATTCAAACTCCTGTTTACAACATCCTTAGAAGAGGCACAAGAAAATACAGGAATGACTAGCAATTAACTCCTATGATAGGAATTTATTAATATATAATTACACTCATCTCTCCATAGAGAGAAATAGTAATTCTCTAACAGCATTAAGAAATGACCTCCTGTTGAATAATCAGGGAAAACTTTATGGGAGAGGGAGACTTTGAGGATGAATGAAACTGATAGGTGCTGGGGACATATATAATTATTACATATTCTCAACATGTCACCAAGCATCCCTTAAAATTGACTTGACACCCTCTACTTTGCTTGGAAGATGCAGAGCACGATCACAAAGAAGGGCCATTTTGTGAAGAGAGGAAGCATGCTTTCTTCCCCTCTGCAAAAGGGTGAGCTATGGGGATGGATATGAAAGCAAAGGGAAAAGAGATATTCAAGGAGCTGATCCCATATATAGTTTGCATTTAAAAATGCTCTAATTATTATTACAAATGGCAGAAGGGATTTAGTACCCTCAGAAATATCTTTGATTGACAAAGAGTTGCTAAACCCCTAAATTCAAGAGGATGGTAAAACCATGCTTTCGGACATGCCAGGTTTCATTCTGGAAACACAACAGGTAATGGACTTTGGAGGAACCCATTCTGCCATCTCACTATTTGAAAAAGAGAAAGCTCTCTTGTGAAAAGCCTGCGGACGTTGCACGAAAACAGCTCTGTAATAATTTGACTCCTCAAGCAGACTTGGAAGAAACAGGCTTGCTTCCTTCGTGGTTAAACATCCACCTCAATCTGATGTTAGTCTTGGAAACAGTCCCTGAGCGTATGAATCAGGCGCTCTTGGGTTTTGGTGCACTGCATGTAGGTAAACGGGCCAAAGAACACGCCAGCTTTTAGGGCCCATATTAACTGAGAAGAAAAAGATGTCAAATAGTATTTTGCGAATGCCTCCATCCACACAGCGGAAGAGAGACCACGGATGATGGAGATCTGGAGCAGTTTAATTATTCCCTATTTGCAGATCCTACAGCTGTCGGACTCTTCAGTTCTGACGTGACTGAGGATGAATCATGCATCTGGTGGGCAGCTTACGTGAGGAACTTCTGCTGCCCCGGATGGCGGATGCATGGGGTTATACAGCAAGACCGCCTTCCAGAGGACAGTGAGCCCTTCTCAGAGCGGGCGTAGACATTTTACCATATTGCATCACACACAGCAACTCTTGAAAGAAAACCAGGGGAAACCTACCTGACCCTTTCTGGACTGGCTCCATCCCCCGGGTAGCTTTGACGCTAAAGCCTGGTGCATGCTAGGGAGCTGCATCCAGGCACAAGAAGGAGCCAGTAACAGAAACGGACCTCCTAGAATCTGGAATAAGAAGAAAGAGTAAACCTCCGAATCACCATAGCCCCAGGGAGCATTTCAGATGGGCTACTGAGGGCACGTGGAACATAACAGGAATCTGGTACTTTACCTTTGTGGATCTACTTTTTAAAAATGTGTGCCAGAACTCTCGGCTCTTCTTACAATTCAGGGCTCGAGATACTGGTTGGAGTTCGCTTCAAAAGCTGGCAAAAAGCACCTTAAAAAGAGGCTCTGTGAATGTACTTTGCTGGTGAAGGATTTTAGGAGAAAAAAAAAATCCTCTTTACCATTCTTTCATCCTGTTGGCATGGAGCAGCTGGGATCTGTCCCATGCCTGTCCCACACTTCAGAGCCCCTCGCCCTGAACCAACATCCGGCTGCAGTGCCTCGGGAATCTGCAATGTCACTCGGCTTCCGCCTCGTTCTCTGCAAAGTGAAGTCATAGGGATGGATCAGCCAACCTGACTTCTCACTACCCTGCCCAGAATCCTTTGTGAACTGAAATGAGTCATCGCTCCAAGAAAAGCTACAGCCTCTGGTTGTCGGAGCAGGCTCCTTTGTCTGTGCAGCAAGGAGACTCCGGGCTGGGACTGTACCCCAGGCCCGGGGCTGTGAGGGGTACATCCTCCTCTCCAAGGGGCCCAGGTCCCCTCCCGCACCTGCATTGAGCGCCAATTCAGATATTTTTTCATTATGAAAACAGCAGGAAAGGGCACACACCTCCGGATGCTTGAAGGAAACACACACACACACACACACACACACACACACACTAAAATGGATCTAGCATCATATACTCACCAGTCCGTAATTATAAACCTGACCCATGCTCTCTCTCTCTTTTTTAAACCTGGCTTTTCATGGTGATGAAGGACGCATCTCCCTCCTGTGTGTAACAGGCGGTTCTACTGTACACCGGATCAAAGTTTAGATGCAGTGAGCTATTTGTCATAAATTCCAGTCTCCGCACAAGCCCTTGCAAGCCTGGCCCTCCTCGTTCCCGGCACAGCCTGCAGGCTCCCAGCAAAGGCGGCCCGCCGCTCCCCGCTGCCGCCGCCACTGCCGCCCGCCGCCGCCGGGTGCAGCCTCTGCGGCCGCCCGGGGGAGGCGGTGTTGGGAATGAGGTCACTATGTCAGGAACTCGTTTGCGACGCCTCTCCTGAGCTCACGACACCCCTGGAACTGCACCCTGGGGGCAGGCGTTCGCCTGGTTTCCTGGATCGCTGTTTCCTCTGCTTTTTTGAAAAACAGAATGCTGCGTCTGAGATCAGTAAAGGCGAAAAAATCAAAACAAAACCAAAAAACCCCGATTGTGTGTTTGTATGCAAACGCGTGTTTCCGGGCACTGTTTGGGTATCATGAGCCCTGCACGGACTACCGCGTGCACACGCACGTGTGCGTGTCGTATTTATAGACACACACACACACACACACACACACACACACACACACCGAACCATAGAGAAAATGATTCATCTCTATTTAGAGTATGAGACACCTCATATAAACAACTGGAGAGGAAAATGGGTGGGGGGAGTCTGGCAGAGGGGAGAGGAGGAGAGGAGTCTCAGCAGTCACATTCCAACCACAGAAAAATGGAGTCTGGAGGAAAAGCATCATTAAGGAAGAAGCGAAGTCCACTGCGTGAGTGATGACGGGGTCCAAGTGCCCCCAAAGAAATGCCACTGTAGCAGGCGCCTCTCACACTGCCTGCCCTCGGGAACCAAACAGGTGCCAAGAAATGACCCAATACACAGGATCCAAGTAGATTTGGGTGGCGGAGGCTGTTTGCACAGCCAACTCCCCACATCCTCGTGAACACAGCAGCTCGCCCACCGCGAATTCGAAGCAGAGGGCACGACCAGAGCTGGCCGTCCAGAGATGTAACGAATCTCTCTTTAGAGACCACCCCAAATCACCGAGGCAGAAGGATTCCCAGGCTCTAGTCCCACCACGATCACACCCTCTCTTCACTTCTGTGATTTAGCCGACCGTCCACCTCTTCCCGCAGGAGCGGGGCCTCACCCGAGCCTGTGCCTCCCCCCACCCCCGCAGCCCCCAAGACGAAGGCTCTCCCTCCTCAAGCTGAGTCCTATGACCCTACACAGTGATTCCCATTCTGCCCTCGGAGAATAAAAACCTTATAACCCTCTTCTGCCCGAAAACTCACGCAGCAGCTACAAATAAAAATCCCGTCCCTACATTCCAAATCACTTGTCCTACCGCCTATGGTTTGAGACACTTTGTAAGTAGGCCCATTATAGGCTCATTGAGTGACTGACTGATACCCTTGGTCTTAACACTGTTAAATAAACCTTCTTCAACTCCTCCAACCATCTGACATTTTCTAAATCCTCTGCCCTCGGGGTTTCCCTCCTTTGCTTCTGCGGATCAGCTTCCCTCCTAAAATGTTGTACGGAGGGCTGGGCACCCTCTGGCCTTATGACCTCCCTTGTTCTGGGCTCTGTAGGCACATGGCCTAAGACTACAGTAGGCTTTTTGGCTGAGCCACGCCGTCAAGCCCCAGAGAACTTCTTCAGGTTAACTGCTAGTAAATGAGGCCGCCTATGTGTGCTTTAAAAAACCCTCATCAAGGATACCCTATATATTTCATCAGAAACGGTCTGAGCCCCCGGGCCTCCTACCAAGACTGCTCACCTTCATGCAATGCCCTTTGAGTTTGGTTGTGTCCTTAGTTGTGAATCTGCCAAACCCACCTGCTCTGACCCATTCCTGTGGGGCACAGTGTGAGCACTACAAGGTTAGAAAGTATGCCAAAGAAACCCCTGCCCTCCAAGAGTGCAAAGATGTAACTCTCTCATAAAGGTATTAAAAAGTGGGATCTAAATGGAGATACTTTTAGCTCTGGCAAGCTAAGACCCTCTGGGGAAGCTCTGGGCCACAAGACCACCTCTTGACAGCTAAAATTTCCAGTTTCCTCTGTGATATAGAAAAGGTTAAATAAAAATGGATAAAGAGGGACGCCTGGCTGGCTCAGTGGGTTAAAGCCTCCACCTTCAGCTCTGGCCATGATTCCAGGGTCCTGGAATTGAGCCCCACATCGGGCTCTCTGCTCAGCAGGGAGCCTGATTCCTTCTCTCTCTGCCTGCCTCTCTGCCTACTTGTGATCTGTATCTGCCAAATAAATAAAATTTT
The DNA here is from genome assembly GCA_003697995.1 of Taxidea taxus jeffersonii. NCBI lineage: Eukaryota > Metazoa > Chordata > Mammalia > Carnivora > Mustelidae > Taxidea > Taxidea taxus. The sequence continues at coordinate 60,166 of ML104910.1, read as the reverse complement.
TTTAAAAAATGAAATAAATGGATAAAGAAAAAAAATGTCCCTCCCCCAAAAGATGGAAATTTACCATAAAAATGTATTCAAAATTTCTAATATCCAAATATGTAGATTTCTACCTAGACATGGGTCCCCTGTGCCCATATTAGAAACTCACCTAAGCTTTCCAAGGACCCAGCAAAGTAAGTACTGTTTATCCCCATTTTCAAGAGACTCACTGGGGCGCCTGGGTGGCTCAGTCAGGTGAGCCTCTGACTTCGGCTCAGGTCATGATCTCAGGGTCCTGGGATCAGCCCCACTTTGGGGTCCCCACTCACTTGGGGGACTGCCTGTCCCTCTGCCCCTCTCCCTGCTCATGCTCTCTTTCTCCCTCAAATAAGTAAATAAATAAAATATTTAAAAAGAGAGAGATTAACTGTCTTCCTCAATTTCCACAGCCAGTTAAGTGGCAGAAGCAAGATTTAAACCCCGGGCAACAGGCTCCAGGGTCTGTGAAGGTTTTATTTATTTATTTATTTATTTTTTTAAAGAAGGACTTTATTATTTTTTTTCTTTCAAGATTTTATTTGAAGATTTTTATTTTATTTATTTGACAGACAGAGATCACAAGTAGGAAGAGAGGCAGGCAGACAGAGAGGAGGAAGCAGGCTCCCTGCTGAGTAGAGAGCCCGATGTGGGCCTCGATCCCCAGACCCTGAGATCATGACCTGAGCTGAAAGCAGAGGCTTTAACCCACTGAGCCACCCAGGAGTCCCTCAAGATTTTATCTAAATTCAAGTTAGCTCACATGTAGTGTATTATTAGTTTCAAGAGTGAAATTTACGGATTCATCAGTTGCAAGTAACACGCAGTGCTCATTCCATCAGGAGCCCTCCTCAATGCCCATCACCCAGTTACCCCGACTCCCACCGCCCCTTACCTCCAGCAGCCCTCAGTTTGTTTCCTGGAGTTAAGAGCCCAAGCTTGCTTTTAACGAACACACAGATTGCCTCTCGACTATTATAATAAAATTACCACTACAAGCAATTTTTTAAAAAAAAACCTATACCTCTATTTTTACATTTAAATTGAAGGCCATTCACTTCATTAGCACATGAGGCCAGGGAGATTAAGTTCACAGGCGGGGTCTGTGGCCTCCGCCAGCTCTGCAAGGAGTGATGGGCTGCCCTCCCGCCTCGCCCGGGGGGCCAGAGTGACCGCAGGACGGTGCGGAGGATGGTAACTGATCAGCCAACGGGTAACCATAAGCCCATCTTGCTGCCCTACTCGTAGCGCGGGGAGTTTGATGATGGAGAAACGTTAGCCTCAACTTGAAAATAAAGGCGAGAAAGGCCTGATGTTTCCTGATGTTTTCCATACCGGTCTGATGGGGAGATAAACTCAAGAATCCACAGACGTTATTAGCAGTCCTCCTCCTTCCCTCCCCCTGGTGCCTCTTGCTCCTTTTAACAACAGCTTCCGTGTCACAGTGAAGGTTCACAAACGTCCCGCAGACGGTCGCGGAGGTGCTGTGCTCCGTGGAGGAGGTGTGCTCAGGCGCTGTCCCAGGCACCCGACTGGACGGCTTCCTTGGCAGGCTACGTACATGGGTACACGCAAACTTTTTTACGAGCAAATGACACGGTCTCTCCTCTCAAGAAGCTTGTAAGCCACCTGAGGGGATGAGATAGTCACATACCAAAAGGGCAAAGAATACAAGACAGTGTCTGTCCAAGAGGAGGAGCAGGTAGCAGGTGCCTCTGAGAATTCTGGAGTAAAGCACCTGGCCAAAGAAGTCAAGGGTGGCTCAAAGGTGAAGGCAAATCTCTCCTGAAATCTGGGCTGGTGAGAGAGAAGAGAAAGGGCACACTCATGGGAACGTGAGCTCCGTAAAGAGAGCCTCTGCGTGCCTCGTGTTTACAGACGTGTTCCGGAGACGTGCCCAGCCAGTGGTAGGCACGAAGTAAGTATGAAAGACCTGGGGAGGGCAGGTAAGAAGCCAGGAATGGAGGTGCTGATGCGGGGAGGGGGGAAGCACGAGGTGGGCCTGCCTGCCACTGAGCGGTCCTACTGGAGCACAGAGGGAGAGGAGGCTAAGGGGTGGCCTAAGGTCAGGTTAAGAATGGTCTCTAAAGGATTAGAAAATGACTCAGGTTATATGAGCAATGAATTCGGCTTGGCATTTGTTAGAGATATTAGTAAGTGTCCTCCTAAGAAGCACTACCCGGGCAGGAGCCCATCATTCTCCAAAAACAAGTGTTTATAAGCTTATGGTGGCCCATTAGAGGGACGGAATGTTGACAGGATGACCAGACATTGCCTCCCTCGGGGGCTTCTCTGCACCTCCCATCACCACACAGAAGCCTGTGATGCCAAGATTCTCTCTGCTTTGCAAGAACATACCAATGCGAGAAGGGAAAAAAATCCTAGTCTGCAACAATATTACACTAAACTTACCCTAATTCGATGTAGCTCAAGTCAACAAACACTTCCTCCTTTTTTTTTTTTTAAGATTTTATTTATTTATTTGACAGACCACAAGCAGGCAAAGAGAGAGAGGGAAGCAGACCCCCCGCTGAGCAGAGAGCCCGATGTGGGGATGTGGGGCTCGATCCCAGGACCCGGGGATCAGGACCCAAGCTGAAGGTAGAGGCTTTAACACACTGAGCCACCCAGGCGCCCCATCAACAAACACTTCTTAAATGTTGCTGATGAAGTTATGGCGTCCAGCCCCACGGCTCTGTGTCAGTCTGAGTCCTTCAAGGCAGACAGGGAAAGAGTACCGTGAGACCAAAGAAAACCGGTGATTTCTGAGCCAAGACTGAGGTGGCCGGCAGCACAGTGGGAACTGGGCAGGACTAAAGGAAGGAGGTGGCAGCTGAGGTGGCCCTGAAGATGGGTAAGCAAAGGGGAAGGGAGAAGAAACCTGGGGATCTTTCGAGGCAGCAAAGCAGTGTGCTGAGAGACCACAAGGCTTCGAGAGTACAAGGTGCTTTGCAGAAGGGCTGGTGGCTGTGCTCGCTGGACCAGCACGGCCGAAGGAGATGGGTACAGATAAAGTCAGAGCAGTCGACTGAGATAAGAGTTTGAAGAGCAGAAAATCGTAGAAGGGCATTAAGGGTTCTTATGGGGGGGGGGGTGCTGTTCATGCTATAAGTGTAGGTTGCTATGGGAACAGAGTATAGGACGCACCCAAAGAGAGAACATAATGAATGAGTGACTCAAGGGAAGAGCCTACTGCGAGGGACGCAACAAGCTGCTGGAACAAGGAACATAGAGACGTGCAGAGATGTGAGATACTTTTCTGTTTCCCAAAGGGACTGTCCAAAATGTCCGGCAGGAAATATTAGAGGTACCATTCACAATGCATTTCTAGAAGCATCGTGTACACCTACCACGACTCGCCCCGAATCGATCCAAAAGCCTGTCTGGGCTCGGGTGATAGTCTGACATCTGGAGCGGTGCCCAGGGTAGAATATTAGTTCAAACTGAGAAATAAAAGGAAGAGGAGAAATCTGCTAAAGAGAAGTCCCTGGGCACCAATAACGGACCAGAATTCCCCAGTTGCACGAACGCTGATTTAAAAAAAAAAAAGGTACAAATTGAAAATTCAATGAAAGTTATTCCAGAAACAAAGTTCTGAAGTCTTCAAGGGCTTTGTAGGCCAGGGTGTACCCAGGCGAGTGGCTTATTGTTACGGTGGCAGAAGAAACTGCAGTTATGGTTGGGCTCAATGCTGCAGAGTACAGGCAAGCAAACTAAGTATTTTAAGAATAAATAGACTTGTGGTATCCCTGCAGGCAGTGGAGCGCACCAACAAGACCACAGAGTGAAGAATAAGGTTATTCTACATGACTTCCTAGAATCCTCAAAAGTCTGGATTTGGGGCACCTGGATTTGGGGCGGCTCAGTTGGTTAGGCGTCTGCCTTTGACTCAGGTCATGATCGTGGAGCTGGGATCCAGCCCCACATCTAGGGTCCTGGGATCGAGCTCCCCATCAGGCTCCCTGCTCCATGGGGAGTCTGCTTCTCCCTTTCCCTCCACCCTAACCCCTCCTCATGTACTCGTGCACTCGCTCATTCTCAAATAAATAAAATCTTTAAAATAAAAGAAAGTCTTTGGATTAGATCAATTCTCTCAGCATTAGGAAGACAGAATAATGATATTTTATGAGCTGGACAAGGCACTGAAAGTGATCTCATATATCATCATTTGACTGGAGATAATCCTGGGGTCCAAATAGGGGGATGACTTGCCCAAGGTTACCGAGTTAGTAGCAAAGCCAGAGGTACTCCCCAGAGGTCCTGATTCTGAGTGCAGACATCTCTCTATTATTCTGCAACACCTTGTAAAGTTTATTAAAAGAACATTAAATTCCAAGGCTTTTCTTGATGCATTTTGGCTAAAATATTATAAATGAAGCAGGCAGATATCCAACTTTCCATTCTTCACTGTGGTATAAATTATTTTTCTGCCTTTGGTTGTTCTAATCAACATCCAAAGAAGACAAGGAAGGAAAAGATAAAAGTGAAGTCAGAAAAACTGAGAGCTGGGGAGTTTTCAGGTAAAAGACAGATTTTAAATTTGATGTTTTGATACTAAATGTTAAGAAAACTACGGGAAGACATGGGGAAGTGAGATGGTATAATTTAATTTAATGTCATATAATTCCATTATAATTTCATTACAAAAGCACCTGCATTTGTGGACTATTCGTTTCCAGCACACTGGGTGGAAAGTCACATACTACCTTCCAGGCAGTGGTACTCAGTATTTTCAAATGCAGAGGACAGGGACGGTGGGCCCAAAGACAGCCCACAGTCAGCCAGGGAAAAAGATTCTGTTTTGAAGTCTCCCCCAAATTCAGGCAAGCTATATAGTACACTCTGTAATATATCACTTTTTGTCTTAATAGTAAAAGTTTTAAAAAATGTTTCCACTGAACATCACTCAACATGACTTTCCAAAACCTACAAGGGAACGAGCTCAAGGAGGCCTGTCCACATCTGTCTTGAGGTTGTATAAACTTGCAGCATAAATCCCAGTCCCTGGAGGCAAATACGACCCCAATTGGAGAAGCAACAACTACATGTGAAAACACACCAGAAAGTGGTATTTCCCAATTCGTTTTGAAAGTTATCCTCCGTATTTCTGCAGCTTTAAAGACATATGATGATAAAGTCCTAGAGCTCTGTTAGCTGGAATTAGTTAGAAGGTCAAAGAGCTGAGAAACTGAATTACTTTATCACTGGCTTATTTAATTATGGCCAAGTTATTCTCTCTGTGGGCTGCATTCCTCCTCTGTAAGATGGAATCAGGAAAAAAAAAAAAAAAAAAGGAAAGAAAGAAAGAGAAAAAGAACATTGCAAAGCCTGCCATATTTTTAAAAAGGAGACGTATCTATAGAACTAACCTCTGACCTCAAGGTGCTTCCAATTAACTGAAGAATGAAAAGTCAACACACATGAAAAGAAGGTATCACACTACCTCCCCAAGAAAACTATGAATAAGGGGGGAACAATTACGGCAAATGAAGTCCAGACGGAGTGTAAAGAAATACCCCAGCCAAACATTTTCGATCACGAAGCTGAACTCCACACGCCTGGGTTGGGTTCCTCCTGCTTACAGGTTCCAACTGAATGCTGTCGCAAGGGGGGAGCCACTAATCCAAATACACGCTTCGGGGGAATTGGGGTCCCTCCAGCGTGCTGCTCGTCTGACACGTCCATAAACCCTGGGCTGGCTCGCACGTCTACACTATTCCAACTGAGTCAGGTGAGAACAGGAGTTGGACTGTACTTCCTGGACTCTAAACAGTGTTAGAAAACAGTGGTTTCAGCACCTAAAGCAGGCAAATAGCTATTGACGGAAAAACAACAATAATATTATGTGGGCTTGGGTTTCCTCTAAGTAGTCATTTCACAGACTTCTACTTATCCACCAACTTCTTTGGCTGACGTTAGTCCAATCTTCAGTGTCATCTCCACATATCATTGCAAGGAAGTCAGAGTGTACATTTGTATTCACAAAGTGTTTACGAAACTAGGAAAAAAAATCATAAAATTCTGGAGTCAAAAAATATAAGCCAGTCATATTCTCTTTTATCTGTCTACAATGAATGGAAAAAAAATTAGAATTTCTTTGCTTAGTGATCTCTGTGATTATACACTCATCTATATTTGCTCTGTCCAAACAGTAGCTACTAGCCATGTTTGTGTTTGTTTCTAACCTTAATTTGAATTAAATAAATTTAAATTTGGTTCCTCGGGGTGCCTGGGTGGCTCAGTCCTTAAGTGTCTGCCTTCGGCTCAGGTTATGATCCCAGGATCCTGGAATCGAGCCTTGCATTGGGTTCCTGCTTCAGTGAGAAGCCTGCTTCTCCCTCTCTCACCCCCCCTGCTTGTGTTCTCTCTTGCTGTGTCTCCCTCTCTCTGTCAAATAAATAAATACAATCTTTAAATAAATAAATAGATTTTAAAATTTTAGTTCCTCTATTTCAAGTGCTTGTTAGCTAACACAGGGCCAGTATGGCCTTAGTGGGCATGGCATATATGGAACATTTCCATCGTCTCAGAAAGTTCTACTGGACAATAATGATCTAGTTAATCAATAAGCAAGCACAAGAATATCAGGTACCATTCACTGTTACTATGAAAACCTATAATTTTTAGATGTAAATTTTCTAAATTAACATACCCAAATCAAGGAATTTCTTAATGTTTAACATCTATTTTTTTTTTAAGATTAATTTATTTGACAGAGAGAGACACAGCGAGAGAGGGAACACAGGCAGGGGGGAGTGGGAGAGGGAGAAGCAGGCTTCCCATGGAGCAGGAAGCCCGATGTGGGGCTTGATCCCAGGATCCTGGGATCATGACCTGAGCCGAAGGCAGCCACTTAACGACTGAGCCACCCAGGTGCCCCAACATCTATGGGTTTTAACGCATATGTGGATTTGTGTAGTTATACCAAGATCAGGTTGAGTCACATTTATGGAACAATTCCATCACCCCCTCCCTCCCAGAACTCCTTCATCCCTCCCTAAACACTCCTAACCTCTGGAAACAAGTGATATGCCCATGTAGTTGCATGTAGGAGGAATGGGATCGCTGGATCATATGGTAAGAGTGTATTTACCTTCACAGGAAACTACCAAATTACTTTCCAGATAGGCTAGGCAATTTTGCAATCCATTGAGCAATGTATTTCTAGGAGCTTTTTCATAGATTTCTTGAGATTTTTCTTCATGGTCACTCATGTTGTCTGCAAATAGGAACAGTATTATTACAACTTGTAAACCTTTTAGTTCCTTTTTCCATTGGAAGGATTTTTAGGAATTCTAGCATGTTGTTGAATAGGAATGGTGAGAATGGACATCCTTGTCTTGTTCCCAGTGTTAAGGGGAAATCGTTCAGTCTTTCTCTATTAAATATGATGTCAACAGCAGAGTTTTGTAGATGTTCTTTATCAGGTTAAGGAAGTTGCTTTCTATTCCCAGATGAGGAGCTTTTATCATTAGTGTATGTTGAATTTTGTCAACTACTTTTTCTGAATCAATTGATATTACCATGTGATTTTCCCCCTCCTTTAGTTTTTTAATATGGTGGATTACAACAATTGATTTTCAAATGCTGAATTCGCCCTACATTCCAGGGCTAATCTCCACTTGGTCATGGTTTGTTATTCTGTGTATTGCTGGATTCAATTTGCTAATATATTTTGGAGGATTTCTGCATCTATGTTTATGAGGTGTATTGGTGTGTAGTTTTACTGTGCTATCTGTGTCTGGTTGTGGCATAAGGATAAGGCTGGTTTCATAAAATGAGTTGGAAAGTTTTGCCTCCTCTTTTCTTTTCATGTCATATCGGTGGTATTTCTTCCATAAACATTTGGTAGAAAACTTTCTGGACCTGGAGGTTTTGGAAGTAAAATGTTAACTGTAAGTTAAATGCATTTAAAGGATAGAAAACTATTCTGGTAATCTACTTCATCTTGAGTGAGTTCTGATAGGATGTACTTCCTAGGATTTGGTCCATTTCATTTAAATTGTTGAATATATGTGCACAGGCAAGTTTGCAGTATTCACTTACTTTTTTTTTTTAAGATTTTATTTATTTTATATAAAGAGAGACAGCAAGAAAGGGAACACATGCAGAGGGAGTGGGAGCAGGGCTCAATCCCAGGACCCCCCCGGATCATGACCTGAGCCAAAGGCAGATGCTTAACAACTGAGCAACCCAGGTGCCCTGGTATTCACTTATGAATGTCTGTGAGATCTGTAAGGATATGCCCTCTTTCACTCCTAATATTCACAATTTGCATCTTATTTCCTGGCCAATTTGGCTAGAGGTTTATCAATTTTACTGCTATTTTTGAAGAACCAGCTTTGACTTCATTGGCTTTCTCCATTAATTTTGTGTTGAAATTCCTTGACATCTACTCTTTATTATTTCTTTCCTTCTGCTTGCTTTGAATTTGTTTTGCTCTTCTTTTTGTTTTTCCCTTAGGCAAAAGCTTAGATTGTTCATTACAGAACTATTCTTCTTTTCTAACATAAGCACTTAATCTATATATTTCTCTCTAAGCCCTGCTTTATCTGCTTCCTATGAATTGTGATATGTTGTATTTTCATTTTTGTTCACCTCAAAATACTTTCTACTTTTCCTGAGACTTCCTCTTTGATCCATGGATTATTTAGAAAAGGTTGCTTAATTTCCTAGTATTTGGGGCTTTATCAGCTACCTTTCTGTTGTTGATTTCTAGCTAAATTCCATTATGGTAAAACAGCACACTTTGAATTATTTCAATTCTTTTAACTGCTTTTAGGTTTATGTTTCAGGATATCATCTATCTTTGTGAATGATCTCTGAGGATTTGAAAGGAATGTATATTATGCTATTTTGAGGAGGAATGTTTTAAAAATGTCATTTGGATCTAGTTGATTAATGATATTGTTCAGTTTTTCTATATTCTTACTGGTTTTCTATCTACTTACTCTATCAATTACTGCAGGACTCATGTTGAAGTCCCCAACTATAATCATCTATTTCTCTTTTAGTCCTATCTTGTCTCATGTACTTTAAAGCTCTGTTATTAAGTACAAATATTTTTAATACATTCTTTTGAAAAGACTAATTTTTTTTGGTAAGAATACTTAACCATGAGATCTATCTTCTTAACAGATTTTAAGTGTACAATCCAATACTGTTCTCCAGGGGTACATCTTGTACATCAGATCGCTAGAACTTATTCATCTTACAAAACTAAAATTTTATACATGTCATCGATGAGCAACTCCCCATTTCTCCCCTCTCCTCCCAGCCCCTAGCAAACACCTCTCTGTTCTTTGCCTCCATGAGTTTGCGTATTTTAGATATATTAAGTAGAATCCTGCAGTATTCATCCTTCTATGACTGGTTTTCTTAACTTAGCATGGTATCAAGGTTCATCCATGTTGTTGCATATTGTAGAATATTTCTTTTTCGAGGCTGAATGATACTCCATTGTATGTATGTATGATCTTTTGCTTACCCTTCATCTGTCATGGACATTTAGGTTGTTCCACATCTTGCCTATTGTGAACAGTGTTACAAGGAACACAGGAGTGCTAATACCTCTTTAAGATCCTGCTTTCAATTCCTTTTTTTTTTTTTTAATAAATCTACACCTTTATTTACTTTTCATTAAATTTAAATCCTTGAAGGGTACAGCATCACACGGATTCTGTGGCCAATGGCTTTAGCAGGAAGGTTGCTTCGGAATTTGGCATGAACCATGCCACTGTTTCCATGAGTACGAGTTACTTTTCCCCAGATTACTCTGGTTTTGTTTGGCTTGCCACCAGGAGTCACTGTGTTGTTCTTTGCTTTGTACACGTAAGTACATCTCTTGCCTAGATAGAATTCCGTTTCATCTCGAGCATATACACCTTCGATTTTAAGAAGAGCTGTGTGCTCCCTCTGGTTGCGGAGACCCCGCTTGTAGCCAGCAAAAATGGCCTTGGACCACAGCCTCCCAGACATTATTCGGCGTTTTAGGAGTCCTGTTCCCAGCAGGCCTTTTAGAAAGTGGTCGATTTTCTGTTTCTAGAATTGTTGCTCTTCTTCTTTTCGATCTCCTGTTGGATTCGTAGGTGTTCGGAATGGTTTGATAGGCTATCTAGCTGATCTCCTGCTGCCTGATGTCGTCTCAGCCTGCTACTTCTCCGCCACCTTGACTCCTCTTCTCAATTCTTTTGAGTAAATAAGAAGTAGGATTTCTGGATTATATAGCAATTCTATTTTTAATTTTTTGGAGGAAATTTTACACTGTTTTCTATAGTAGTCACACGATTTTGCATCCCCACCAACGGTGTACAAGAGTTCCAATTTCTCAACAACCTCACCAGCATTTGTCCTTTGTTTTGTTTTGTTTTTTGATAATAGCTATCCTATTATCCCACTGGCAATATCCCACTGTGGTTTTGATTCACATTTCCCTGATGGTTAGTGGTGCTGGCATCTTTTCATATACCTGTTGGTTATTTGCATGTCTCCTCTGGAGAAATGTCTATTTAAGCCTTTAGCCCACTTTAAAATCAGGTTGTTAGTTTTTTATTTTTGTTTTTGCCACTGAGTTACAGGAGTTCCTTATATATTTTAGAAATTAACCTCTTCTTGAATATATGGTTTATAAATATTTCCTCCCGTTTTACAGGTTGCACTTTTACTCGATTTTGTTGCTGTGCAGAAGCTTTTTAGTTTGATTTAGTCCAACTTATCTAATTTTGCTTTCATTATCTGTGGTTTTGGTGTCATATCCAATGACAATCACCAAAGTCACTGAAATCATTCAGTGGGAAACATTAAAATAATTTCCAAGACTAGTGCATGAAACTGCCTGTTTTCTTCTAAAAGTCCTGTAGTTTGGGGTCTTACATTTAAGTCTTAATTTCATTTTGACTTGATTTTTGTGTATGGTGGAGAGGTACATACACTTTTTGCGTCATCTTTGTGAACTTACTCATTCATTTTTGTGCAACAATCCTCTTTATCCCCAGTAATTTCCCTTGCTCGGAAGTCTCCTTTTTTTGACATTGATATAGCCACTGCAGCTTTCTTTTGATTAGTGTTTACATGGTATGTCATTTTACCTTTTACTTTTAACCTAGTCACATCATTATATTTAAATGTATTACTTGTAGACAACATATCCCTTGGTCATTTTTTAAAAATTCACCCTGACAATCTCTGTTATTTGGTATGTTAGACCATTTATATTTAATGTAGTTGTTTATATGTTGGGATTTAGATCTACCACTTTTCATGCTTCTTCCCTCATTTTGTTCCTGTTCTCCTCTTATTTTCATTTGGAATATTTAAATATTTTTTACTATTCTACTTTAATTCACCTGAGTTTCTATTAATTTCTATAGGTTTTTTTAGTTGCTCCTCTAAACATTTCAGTATATATGTTTAACTTTTCATAGTCTGATTAGAATTAATATTTTACTTCAAGTGAAAAACCTACCACCATATTGGTCCCTTCACTCTCCTGTTTTTATGTTATAGTTTATACACACTGAAAAGTTCAGCACCTGTATATACATTTATACACACTGCAAAGTTCAGCACCTTTTTTTTTTAAGTTTTGGGTTTTTTTAAAGATTTTTTATTTAGTTATTTGTCAGAGAGAGAGGGAGAGAGAGCGAGCGAGCACAGGCAGAGGCAGAGGGAGAAGCAGGCTCACTGCTGAGCAAGGAGCCCGATATGGGACTCGATCCCAGGACGCTGGGATCATGACCCGAGCCGAAGGCAGCTGCTTAACCAACTGAGCCACCCAGGCGTCCCCAGCACCTTTTTTATATGTTATATTTTATATATGTTTTTCACCATTGCACATATTTTATAGAACTTAAGAAAAAAATAGTTAACTATATTTAGCCAGATACTTATCATTGTTGCTTTTCTTTCATTCCTGATGTTCCAAGTTTTCCTCTGGTATTTTCTATCAGCATTTCTTTTAGACCAGGTCTCCGGCAGTGAATTTTTCTTTATTTTGTTTTGTTTTATCTGAAAATGTCCTTGTTTCACCTTTGTATGTGAAGATGATATGTTCACTGGATATTTTAAAAATATTGTTCCATGGGGTGCGTGGGTGGCTCAGTTGGTTAAGTGTCCAACTCTTGATTTCAGCTCAGGTCATGATATTATGGGCCATGAGGCTGAGCCCTGCACCGGGCTCTGTGCTCAGGGGGATGTCTGCTTGAGATTCTCTCGTTCTTCTCCCTCTGCCCCTCCTCCCACTCATACTCTCCCCCTGCCCATCTCTAAAAATAAATGAATGAATCTTTAAAAATATATTGTTTCACTCCATTCTGGCCTTCATGGTTTCTAAAGAAAAATCTGCAGTCATTCTACTTGTTTTATTGTGTATCACATTTCTCTAGCTGCTGTCAAGATTTTTTCCCATATAAACTTTAGCAATTTATGATGTATCTGGGAATAGATTTATTTGAGTTTATCCTGTTTAGAAGTTGCTGGGCTTCTTGAATTCGAAAATTTGTCTCTTGCCAAATCTAGAAAGTTTTCAGCCATTATTTCTTCAAGTATTTTTTCAGATCACATTAGACCTTTGATGACAAAACTGTTAGACACTTTGGTACTGTCCCACATCCCCTGAAACCTGTTGTTTTTTTCCTTTCAATATTTTGTTCTCAGTTGTTGAGACTGAATAACTTCCATTGATCAATCTTCAAGTCCAGACTTTGATTTGTTCCATTCTGTATCGAGCCCTTGCATAATTTTTAATTTTGGTTATTCTAGATTTCAATTCTAAAACCTTTGATTCTACATTATATCCTCTATCCCTTTCCACTCTACCTTCCTATTCTTTTTCAAGAGTGCTTATCCACACTTCTTGAACCATAATTATAATAGCTGATTTGGAGTCTTTGTCTAATAATTTCAACATGTGACACTTCAGCCTGGCAACTGCTGACTCTCTTTTACCATACAAATGGAAATAATCCTGGCTCTCATATACTAATTCTGAGTAATGTTGATTAATATGTTGTGAGTCTCCAAGTCTTTAAATCCTAAGGAAAAAGTTGATTTTTTTTTTTTTAAGCGTGGTAATCAATGTGGTAAGTTCAGGCTGCAGTTTCCAAACCACCTCCATCAGGTGTGATTTGAATGTTGGTGTGCCCAAAGCTTTTGCAAGACTATTTGGATCTGTCCCCTGTACATACCATTCAGTGGTCAGTCTGAGAATTTTGCTATGGTCTGGTTCTTATGTCAGATCTCAAAGAGTTTAGAATGTTGCTTCAGGTCCAGATCCACACATGTGCTGCTTAGAAGTGGACCCAGGAGTTCATACAATATTTTATGTGACAGCTCTCTTGAGCTCCCGCCTCTTGGTGATCTCCTCAACACTTTCCAGTCCCCTGGGGTCCTTCTGCCAGAAGGCTGGGGCTTTGGTTTCCTTGCTCAATCATGTACTTCTAGCTACTGTCTCAGTTAGTCTGGTGACAAGCTGTAGGAGGACAGAGTGAGGGAGAAAAAGTAATGGGAATTCACCCCACACTCTTGGGACCATGGTTCCTCTCATCGGAGAGAAGAATTCCCCTATCTGTACTATTCGAGAGGACTACCCAGCCCTGACTGCTGTTATCTCTCTACAGGATAACTATAAGTTGGACAGGAGAGAATGAAAAAAGAAGAAACAAAATAGTGGCTTCCCTTACTCATCTGAACATAGGAGTCCACCTTTCTACTTTTCAGACCAAAAAGTGAAGACTTCTTTTCGAGGTCTTTCTGTCCACACCATTGTGCCCTAGTGGGTTTAGGGCCACCACTGAGTCTATGCCATGTGATAGCAGAGACAGTATAAAGAGGAAACTCACAACCGGTTTGGTGGTACTTCAAATTCTGGTCTCCTTTCCCTATTTGCCTGCTACTACCATTTCTTTTCAGGTCTCCTCATATGGCAGCTTAATGTCTTCTGTGCAAAATTCACAGTTCCATTCAGTAGGAAAGACGGGGTGGAGTATACTTATCCATCTTACTCACAAATGGAATCTTCTTTTTATTATAATTGCTTTTTATTGTTTAAAAAACGTAATCATAGGGGCACCTGGGTGGCTCAGTGGGTTAAAGCCTCTGCCTTCAGCTCAGGTCATGATCGAGGTTCCTGGGATAGAGCCCTGCATCGGGCTCTCTGCTCAGCCTGCTTCTCCCCTCTCTCTCTATCTGCCTCTCTGTTTGTGATTTCTGTCTGTCAAATAAATTAATAAAATCTTAAAAAAAAAAAGTAATCATAAATAAGTCAGCACTGTTGACAATAAAAGCCAGTATGTTAACTCTGGTCTTTGTTTTCCTTTTATAAAAACTTCCTTTCACTTCAGGATGTATTTAATCAAGATGGTTTTTGAAATTGTTTAATTTTAGCTGCTAAAGGATTTCACTTCAGCTCATCCATTCCTCACATACCAAACACCTCCCCCTACCCCACCTCGGTGATAATGGTAGATAGACACGGTCAACTGAGATTTACTGCCTTTTTTTGTGGCCTCTTTAGCACAGTATTTTCTCTAAAGTCACCACAGAGAAGCTAACATGACTGACACGAGCGCCATTCTCTCGTTCCCCGCATCCAGCCTCCGGCACGAGGACTGATGAGCTCTGTCATCAGTGTTAGATGGATCAGGGGCAGTGAGGCACCCACACTCCCCACAAACCAGATCATTAGCATCAAATGTCATCATTGCGTTCTCTGCTTCCCTCTTTGACCCTCTCTCTTTTATCCACACTACACACGGCGTGGTAACAGGTGCTTCAAAGGCTCCCTTCTTCGCCATGGCGGAGGCCATTACCACTGAGAGGAGAAACAAGCATGGCCGGATACTTTTACTCAGGTTTGTTCAGTCCTCCTACTTTTACTTCAGACTGCTGGCCTCTGTGGTCCCCAGAGGCACGCCACTCAATCTGTCTGGTACACGAGCACGACTAGCCTCTGTACTCTACCAACTCCAAACATTCCAACAAGAGCAAAACTCCCAACAACGTAGTCCCACCCATTAGTCATTTTGCCGCCATATTCCAATGGCCTTCTGACTGGACGAGGTACGGGGGGTAGTATTACCTGGTGGCACCTTAAAAAGGGCTCCATGAAGACAAAGTTCACATCATAGATACCACTCTGTGTGACAGAGCTGGGGCAGTTTAGTCATCAGAGGACAGAAAGTGCCTGTTGAACAGAAATCGCTAGTGGGCACATGAAGAGTGGGCAAGGTATATTTATAATTCCACGCTCCTATGGAGTAAAAGCGACAAGTCCTATCTGCAGCAGGAGCAGACTTGTTAGAAAAGGTTTATGTATAATGGATAAACTTTCCTACTCAGCCCAAATGAGGATTTTAATTCTGGCTACTGGCAGCAGTGCTGTGGTGGGGGAGAGAGTGAGGGAGAGAAGAAGGCCACTGGGCTCAAACTGCTTCAGAATGCACCCCCGCTGTCCGTGGGAAGCCACCATGTTCCTTCAGCTACGAGGTGACTGCCTTTTGTTCTGCATGACTCCCCCAATGACACGTGAAGGGTCCATGCCCCCCTGGGGAGGGGGGCACAATGATGTGACCTGGGTCAGGGAATGAGGCCCAGGGGCCTCCCCCTCAGAGAGCGACAAGCTGTGCTTGGTCTGTTCTGCAGTGTGGTGGCCTGTGGAGCTCCCCCACCCAACTGAGAAAACACAGCTTTCGTGTCTATGCGGTGGCTGGGGAGTCATTTAAACTGAGTTACCAGTGCGGACGTCTCTGAGAGGTATTCACACAGCGAAGGCCACCGGAGAGGTCAGTACCAATCCTTACTGAAACAATGACAAATTATAAACTAAGTAAAATTTGATTTCCAACTCAAACGCAGGACAGAACTGCTCAACCTCTCCCCCACACCTCACTGCCCACCTCCCGGCCCCCCGACACACACACCCTGGGCTACAGAGAACAAGAGAACTGACAAGGTGCTAGAAGTATTTTCTCCCATCGGGCAAAGAGCAGCGCCCCACAGTCTGTCCGGAGAGGGGAAGGTGGCCGACCAGCTCCCTTACACTCAGGTTAGCTTAGATGTCCAGACCCAAATCAATAGTTTCCACAACCGCAGATAAGTAAGTTTAACACCTAAAAACTGTAAACCCTGCACATTATAAAGGCAGAGTTAATACACCAGGAGTAAGTACAAATCAAACTAATTTGCAAAGTAAAGTTATCCGAATATTAAGCTGTTCCTATAAAATCATTCTAAATTCATGAAATTATCAATGCAAGTTTATCCCTAGGCTTTTTTATAATAAAAGAATCATAGTACAATTTTGCTTCCACATTTTAATTTTTAGCCTTTTCCTTGCAGATAAATCACTATCCGTTCAAGTTTTTAAATTTTATTGTCTTTTTGGTTCATTGGTTGGTTTGTGTTTTTTTTTTTTCTAGAAGTAACACCTACACTGATGAAGGAGGCCATAATCTTGAAGATCTACCTAGATAAGTAAAATTTTTCTGTTAACCTAAAAAAATCAGCATGTTTGCCACATCCAAATTTTGAAATTACAGAGTTGAGGCACATAGGAATAGCAAAACTGTCCTTTTTCAGGTTCCGTGCCCTATAAAACGCGGGTTTTAAGACCAAATGGCTGATGGAGGACAGTATTCCCATCGTGATTCTATATAGTATTCCTTCATGCCAGAATTTAACATATTCTCACCTATCTATCTTAAAGTCATGCTACTTAATTATCGTATGCATTTAAGTTTTTCCCTTCTTGTGCTTTACGATTTACCCTTTATCTTTTCTATCCTCACTCCCTCCCCAGCCCAACCTAGTCTCAAGAAAGAAAAAAAAAATCCCGTGACAACAAAGCTCCTCCTGGTAAACTGGCCTGGGAACTTTACAAAGTGGTCTGGAAGAAGTGTTTGTCTTTTCAGCCCTCGGTTTGTAGCGGTGGAAGAGGCAGGATTTCTGTCTCCCAAGCTGACCGGGCTGCTGGTCACCTGGGAGCCCGAAGATGGCAGCTGGACCCAGAACTTCCCTAATTCTGACCCCACGTCTGTGTCTGTACAAACAATGCAAAGTACAAACAGTGCAAAGAAGGAAAAATTGAACAAGGTGGAAAATTTTTCATCAAGATAACTCTACTTGATTTAAAAAAAACAACAACAAAACCTGACAAAGTTTGGTGCTTTTTAAAAAGCACTTACTTCCGGGGTGCCTGGTGGCTCAGTAGGTTAAAAAGCACTTACTTCCTAGAACTGAAAGGGCATAATGTGATGTTGGTCCACACAGATTTTACTGAAATGCTTTTGGTCTATGAAGCCCAAACTTCACCCCTTGGGTTTGATTCCAGATGGGTGGGAGGTAGAAAAGCACAGGGATCTACAATTCTCACACATCCTGAAACCATCCCCATCCACGGGTGATGCCAAGTTTGGAAAGCCAAGTGCCAATGACCCTGATGACCTTTAATCCTTTGGATTAAAGAAAGGTATTTTTTTAGCCACTTAATCAGTGTGTACTGATGAATTTTTTTTTAAGTGGATGGCCTCACTATTTTTCCTTAAGCTTTGCCTTCTTCATTTTGTTTTCTCCTGCTTTTCCAAACACAGGACTTTCATATTTCTGTGTCCAAGATTAACATCATTAAGTCGCTGGTTTATAAACTTAAATGTTCCGTAGTTTTTTGGCACTATCTAGTTTGTAATCCAAAATTCATGACCTTTTTTAATCCAGTACAATGTAATGGCTTTCCTTCCTAGCACCACCATTTTCACCATATCCTGCAATCCCCCTACGTCTGACTTCGGGAAAGGAAAACAAAACGAACAAAACAATTAGAGCACCGGGAAATCAACAAATTCGGTTAGGTACACTGTGGGTCCCCAGCGTCCAACCATTAGGTCTGGACAACACACTCCGGTGGTGAGGGTGTGTTTCAGTGTCTTCCCATCCATCCTCACACACCCTTAAAGACATCAGATACACCTGGGGCACTTGGGTGGCTCAGTGGGTTAAAGCCTCTGCCTTCGGCTCAGGTCATGATCTCAGGGTCCTGGGTTCGAGCCCTGCATCGGGCTCTCTCCTCAGCAGGGAGCCTGCTTCCTCCTCTCTGCCTGCCTCTCTGCCTACTTGTGATCTCTTGTCTGTCAAATAAATAAATAAATAAATAAAAAAAAAAGACACCAGATACACTCAAATATCCCTTTCTTCCCCTTGCACCATTTACGCTTCCGATCATGCCATCTACCGCCAGCATTTTCACCGGGTGCACACACACCCATCACCTTCTAACCACTGTCCTCTCCGATAATCCCTACTCCCCTCCCCCGCCACCTCTGAATATTTCTCCCTTCCCTCCTCCTGTTGATAACAATGTCCACATTTATTGAGTCCCCATATGTGCCAAGCATTACCAAGGGGGCTCTCCACATGCCATCCCATTCATTTGTCATAAGAGCATTAGGAAATAGATACTATTATCTCCATTTGCTGGATGAAGTCCAGCAGAATTTGGGAACTTGCTTGGGGTCCCAGTCCATAAGCAGCTTTAATGACAGATCATCATAATAGCTATGATATTGATGTAGTTATATCCAGGGAAAGAAAAAAAAAAAGGTTGGAAGCAAAACTTGACAAAGTCAAGAACAACGTGCTTGTTTTAACAGCTCTTGAAAGTAGAGATTAGAAGATCAAGTCACAATTTCCACAGGCATCCTAGGTCATTCCCTCTAATTATGAACTTGTTTATGTACTCACGGCGAAGAGAGGTAAAACCTATTTTTAATTTGACATTTCTGGCTTAGTGTCTTCTTCCATTTTCCACAGCCATCTGTAGCACGTTTGGGTCATGAAAGTCGGAGCCCACTGTGTGGTCTGGCCTGAGTGCACAAGCACCACTGAGTGGGGTTCTGGGGAGAGTGCATCATGGGAAGGCTGCGGTGTGATGAAAAGGCAAGGTCTCCCACTGACCCGAGACACCCATCAGTCTGTCAATCAAATGCAGAAGGGCCGAATAACACGGCTGTGGCTCCTTCCAGCTTTGGCTTTTCAGTTCCAAATAGCTGACTTATCAATTTCTTTGGGGAAACGAGTCATGTGTGAATCATTAAAAGGCAATCTGGATTCTAAATTCACAACACGGGTCTGAGTTTCCCCTGGCTGCTTCTAGAAAGGAGCCCTTGCAAAGGCTCCAACCTTGACAGTCTTCTCTCCCCCCACTGCTGGCACTCTATCCCCAGCTGAGGCGCCCCCATCCGCTCTCCCAGTTGTAACCCTCAGGGATACACAACTGAGAGGGGCCAAACCTCCCTCTCAGGTCCTACAACTTTCCCCAGACTTCCAGACCCTCCTGCCTCTCTCTAGACATCTACCTGTCCCCCATGCCTTAAACTCAACATGTCCAAAACGGAATTGATCCTTCCCACAATCCCACAATCCCTTTGATCTCCTAGTTTGGATTACAGCACCATCATGGGTGCACACCTATGACCCGTGAATGTCAGAGTCCTGTCTCTCCCTCACCGAGAATGCCACCCACTGCCAGCAATAATCCATAATCCATTCTCCATAATCCAGAGTCAAGAAAGCCAGCCTGCTCCCTGCCTGGGTGTCTCTAAATCTGGTCCCTTTCTTCTGCTTTGCTGTTGGCCTGTCTCAGCCTCTCTGGACCACCAGGAAAGCCTCCTACTGTTTTTTGTGCCCACCCTGAGCACAACTACCAGAATATGCTTCCTTGTCTGATGCTCCTGTATTTATGGGACAACCTCGGTTTCATCAGCTTGAAAACAGGGATATAATCACCATCAAGTGCTCCAAATATGTTGATACCAATCACATCCCTATTTTCAAGCTAATAAAACCAAGGGTGTTACTAGATACAAGGGATATGACTTTCTTATCATATCAGAAAGACACTCCTCTAGAATAACTTATCTGAGTTGAGGAACAAATCATTCTTCTCCTATCCCAGCCAGAAAGAGATCCCATGATATATGAAATGAAATAATTTGATCACTGTAGCAACTGAATGCAAACAGAAGATAGAGATAAACTACGATTTACTGGGTATCTACTAAATGCAGGTACTATACCTAAGTTACTTAAATTAATACAAGAAATAAGAAAATTCAGCTGGCAACGTCGTTCAGAGTTCATAGACCCCTCCCGTTCTCTGAGTCTAAGGTCAAGGGTAACTTTTCCATAGAAAAAACCATCAGTTTTTTAAGTCGATAAGATCGATGGATCAGTGCCTATTCTATGCTTAGGACGGGGCTCAGGACAATGAGGACAAAAGGAAAACCAAGCCATGATACCAGCCACGTAGAAGTAAACTATGGATTCAGGGGCATCAAGCTAAGCCTGGGATGGCTGATGAAGGCAGCGTCTGCTCTTCTGTCTTTAGGACACTGATAGGACACACGACCTCACCACACATTCAATCTAAACAAAAGGGTTCCAAATACAAAAGGATCTGACACATGCAAACCATGCAAATGTGTAACTACACCATAACAAGGGAGATTCGACAGCATAAAGATCTGAGAACAGGTCCTTTGTAAACTTGATGTTTATTTGTATGAAGAACGTTAGTGACTTGCAAAGTTTATTCTCTACAGCAAATTCCCCCTTCTGTTTCAGGGCTATTCACTCAACTAGAAAACCCTTTCTTCATGAAGGGAAGACCCGTCCATTTCATGCCAGCCCCGACTTCAATCACTACATTCTGAATTAGCATACTGTGCATTTCTAAGGTTTTCTTTTTATAGTATTAGAAATAACGCAACACTTTACAACGCAAGAAGTCAACATTTTGACATTGAATTCCCTCAGTCTTACCACTGACAAAAACTATTTTAATGGCACTCTATTACTGAAATTGGATGTTACACAAATGCAACTTTTTGATGTCATAATAAAGCCCATGAGAACAGAGACCACCTTGTTCTCAAAGGGGAGAGGTAAGAGCTCCCCGCTCCTCCTCGATCTTTGCCTGGATCTTTGCCTGGATCCCTGCCCTGTGGTGGCACTGACTTTTGTGATCGGTAAACACCGGAGAAGGATCGACTCAGAGGCGGGAAGTGACCAACAAGTTTCCCGGAAGGAACATAGAACAAGTCAGCTTTCGTCGCATTGCAAAGCCTTCGCACTTTTGACGATTCTACATCCCAGAGCCCCTCATTTTGTTCTTCTTTTAACATTTTGCTGTCCCTGCATCAACTTTTGCATCTGCTGCTCAATAAACCCCATTTTATAAATCTGCTGGGCTTTTGTTTGTGAAGCTTGAATTTTTAAAGACAAATATCTTTTAACTCCTTGAATCCCTCAGACTATCTAAAATGTACCCCCCTACACAGACACACACCTCTGGGCTTCCCCAAGCGTTATCTTTTTGAAACTTAACAAACCATCGATATCATCAATCCCACTTGGTTTTTAGCAAAGCGCTTTGCGAAGCTATGAGCCTCATGCGATGCCAGGAGGGATGAAAGCGAGGCACCGCCACACTGTACCTGCCCCCAGTCTCTACGCACCGGGCTTCGCATCAGTCAGAAGTCATTTATCCTGGAACCTGTCATGGGACCTTAATGACTCGCGCTAGTTGAGACCTGCAATTTCCCTCTTCCAGAGGGCCTGCGAACAAGTAAACAGCTTATGAAACAGTAAATGAAGCCGAAAGTTACTTTTGATTTTGCCTCATCCTTACCATGTCGCTTCTGGATGTGTTAAGAGCTCTGAAATGACTTAGTAATGATGATTTTGCAATATCATAATCCGATCCCCACAGACCTACCCAATCACCTCAGGAAAAGAGATGAGAATTTTACTACCTGATGAAGAGAAACAGGTTAGCACACGGTTGCACAAGATCCAAGTAGGGATCTTTTGTAGCCTGCCAGGTAACAAAGGGAACAAATCCGGCCAGTGACCGCTGGACTGTATTGCAAGAATATCCCATCCTGGGAAAACTCTGAATCATTAATGAACCTTAAAACCGTTTAAATTAAGCAGGCAGGCCTGAGATTTGCAAGTACACAATTAACTTCTCCCCAGAGGAAGGAAGGTAACAAAACATCAAATTTCTCGCAGAGGAAAAAGTGCCCGACTTAATCAACAGGTGGGTTTTTCTCGCATTGCTCAGGGGCTCACTGCCTCCTGCTTTGTTTTAGACAAAGAACTCCGGCCCATTTCCAGGGCCTCCACATTCATGAGGCTATTTGGCTCTGGCATTTGTGTCACCGGACGGAATCAACACGATGATGGGAAGTCACAGCCTAAGATCCTACTTGTGCCACAAGTATTTGAACCTATTACTTCAAACCTAGATAGACTCTCGCATGTACTTATCCCTGGTTCTGTTCATAAAGTCTTTGTTTACAACCACACAGAGGAGTAAAATGAAAGCAGGCTTTAAATTCCTGAAACGAATAAAGAAAGCCTGGGCGTTTTTGCAGCCAGACCAGATACTGACGGACCCCTGCTGTGTGGCCTTGTATTTCTGAATGGTGACGGCTGGGCGGGCTGATCACCCGCTCCCCAACACATGCCCATGTCCTGCCCTCAGCTCAAGCAAGGGAGCTGGCAGGGTTCACGGTATTGTGCCGCGGCAGAAGCCATTCTGACCGTTATTGTTAGAGGTGTCTCATTCTTCGTGTATCCGTTTAAAGGCTTATAAATTTTTATGAACTCCGCAAGGTAAATACAACACGGTGGTTATAAGCTCGGTCCAGAAGCCCGCTGCCATGCCTGCCATTTGGGACATGAGGAACCGGGTCATCCCCTCAGCCTCCTCCAAGTCCAACACAGCATCTGAGAGACGCTGGCCTTAACCTTGCCAGGGCACTAGGTTACCGTTTATGAACGTGATAAAACATCCCCTAGCCACCTGAAATACCCTGGAGCGAGCCCAAGTCCCTGGCTCCTAGAGGACCACGTTCAGGGTTGGACTCGTGTGCCTCTGTCCCATCAGCACTTGGATGGATTTGCCTCGCAAACCGCAACCCCCCCTCGCTCCAAAACACACACACACACACACACACACGTTTCTAGATCTCTGCAGCTGTAAATACAGCTTCCCTTCAGAGCTTCACGTTTAAACTGGCAAACCATTATTCAGCAGATAATTTTGGAGCTGTCAGATATTATGTTCCATTAATGACAACATTTATAAGATCAATATTAGGATATTAAGCAGCCGACTTCAAGGACTCTCAGATGAGCTCAACCTCCTGACCAAGCAAATCCGACACTCTTTACCACCTCCTCTCCATCTGTTAAAAGACTTATCACAAATAAAAGACCATACGAAGTAATCAACGCCAAAATACTCTCTAGAAAGGAACAAGTTTGCTTACCCAACACAAATGCTCTTTAATACCTCATTTATCCATCAACAGATACGGTCACTGATGCCAGCACTCAAAAGAAATCTGACTCTGAGCAGAATGACTAACATGGAGGGTTATCTCTTGTTTTAGAAGACGCATGAGATTCTATATGCAACATACCCACGTGTTAAGTTACCTATAACGTACACATGCACGTATCAAAGAACGAATACAAGCAGCTGTAAAACTTCTCAACACGGTGGAGTCCGTAATTAACGCGAGGAGGAATGACAACATTCTAGACTGCAGTCTTTTGGAGGCAGGAGCTCATAATCCCCAAAGATTCAGAAGCATTACCTCATTGCAGCCTTGAGACAAGCTGAGCGTTCACTCTAGGCCTTTACCCAGCATCCTCCGGTTCACACAAAGACAACAGAGGCGTGACCAATCACGTTGTGGCTAGCAGGCACTGTTTCAAAGCCCTCTCCCAATATTACCCATTGACATGCTCGCTGGCAGCCTGCTGAACTTGTCGTCATGGCAACACAGCCCAGCTGCTCCCCGAGGCTTGTTATATTACTTTTCCTTTTCACCACTCACTTAGCTAATTAAAAATTTAGGACTATGTTTTGCATGTTGGATGCAAATCGAAACAATGCCAGGGTCCTTTCTCTCTTTTCTTTCCTTTCCTTCTTCTTCTTCTTCTTCTTTTTTTTTTTTTTTCAATGGAGCTTTAAAAAATGCTGGGAAGAGCGATTCGAAGGACACTCCCATGAAGTCCCAGTATAACCAATCAATAGAGAGACTGCGTGTAGCTCTACCCAGATGGAATTTGTTGCTCAACCCAATCTGCAGGAAAGCAAACCCAAACCATGAGCGTTGCTGAAGATGTTCTTCCTGTTTCAAAATCTACAAGCCAGTTCAGCACAGATGACTTACGTTGCAATATTCCCATTATTCTTGGTGAAAATGTTCTTTAAATATTTTTGTTTAAGATGATTCTGATTTAAAGCAGCTTTACCCAGAATTCCACGATGCAGAGTAAATAAATAAATAAAGCACAGAGGAAAATGCCTGTAAAAACAGCCAATATGGCAAGTGCTAGCAGAGGTTCCAGCAGAAAGCGCGTCTGTGGACCCTGCCGTATGTTTTAGATTTGACCACCAAAAACGTGCGACTGCTGCAGGAGGATGAAAACAGCAGCTCTGCAGCCGAAAGCCCGTGGAGAGAGGATGCCAGTTTTCGTTTACCAAAGCACAGAGAGATCAACAAAACCTCCCAAACGGGTTCGGGGGTGATGGCTGCCTTTTTGCAAACTCCCCTTATGTTTCTACCCGACGACCGGAGTCGATACCACAGACGCTCTTAGAATTCTACAGTAAAAAATTCCCCTTGCTTTTTTCCGTGTCAGCTTTCCAGTTAACACATTTCATAGAGTAGAAAGAAAATTAAAATTGGAAACTCTGTTCATTGTGAATAAGCAGAGATAACAGACCTCAAAGTGGTTTTGAAAATCCAAGTGTTAGAGTTTATGGGAAGAGTCTGTACTAATTTCAATTAAAGGAGGAAACCAAGATATCAAAAACAAGCTTGGAGAGGCGGCCGGCTTCCGCTTCCTCCCAGGTAGGGCTGCTAATTTTCCTGTCTGAAGACATCCACGACGGCCTGACTCGTAGCACTGTGTCCTCAAACACAGGGCAGACACATACTCAGGCAGGCCGTATTCCCCCCAGGGTCCCCCTCTCTCTGAATTTTCATATCTACCACCAAATACCACTGAAAGAAGTCCCACCCACTGAGATAGCTAGAAATGTCAAAGAAGCTGTATAGAATTCTAATTTGATCTGTGAGGGATATGGGAGCAATGCCGGCCTATGAGAGCCAAGGAGAGGTGATTGGCAGAGCTATTTTGGGTATTAAGGGCAAATACTGTTAACACTCTCCCTGTCTTCCCACTTCAAGTAACCAGGCGATGGGACATAAATGAGGCTGGTCTCCCTTAAACATGGGAGGCTGGAAACAGTACCTCCTAATTCTCGCTAAGAGGGCAGTAAGTGGAATGGAAAAGAAGAGAATGAAAGAGGAAACCATCAAATAATTCTGGAAGCTGGAAAAACAGATGGATGAGAGGTAGCAGGATGGAGAGCGTAAAGAAAGTTTAAATATACACGCGAGAGGAAACGCATACCACGGATGGTGGTGTGGGTGTAGTAATTCAGAAATGATGTTGTGCGTATGGTGAGATTGAGAAAGTGAGTAAATACATTGTGGGAGAAGGAATACACACATGCGTCTGGGGAGATGAGAGGAGGGGCCCCATTTCCTAGCTCTGCCACTGAAAATCTCTAGAAGCAATGTTACTCCAATTGCAACAAACCCACACAAGTGTTTGCGATCTTGGGTTCTAAATACCATTCCCCACCGGAAGAAAAAAAAAAGGATTCTCAGAGAAATTATTGATCTCAGGTCTGAGGCGAGAAACACACAAATGAACCAGGGACATCTTTTTGTGCCAGAAAGCAAGGAAAGGCTCCAAAACTGATGGGGACACCTGAGAAGACTTGGGGACCAAACTGAAGGGGTTTCCTTGGCCAAATAAAAAACAAATTGAACATCGAAGTGTGTGTATACAAAACACGATATAACACACTGAATAAAAAAGAACCCAGGAGTAGTACGTTGTGATACCCAAACAAACAAATAACAGGGTGTGCAGAAACAAAGAATGCTTTTTTGTTGTTGTTCAAAAACGAAGACCAATTCATAACTTCAGAAGAAATTAAAGAATTAAATTTGCCTTTGTAACCACCATTGTAATTGAAGGGATTGAGCGAGAATTAATGATGCATGATAAAAACACAGGATAAAAGACTGTTGGAGATACAAGTATTCATCCAGGCTCGAAAGTAACAACAAATAGTACTTTTTAATTACAAAAGGAAAAGACAATGGTAAAGCCAGGTTGACACCACCATAACCAAGGGATCAAACTTAGCATCATCAATGAGACAAAGAGCTAGCATATATCTCCTAATGTGCACTGAAAAGCACACTCCAACCTATAAAATATTCTTGCCAAAAAAAGTTTAATCTACATCTAATCTTGAAAAAATTAATCAGTTATACTTCAAATTGTGGAATATTCTATGAGACAAGCATCCTGTAATGTTCAAGAAGGTTAATGTCATAAAAGCCAAAGGGAAGCAGGAAAACTGTTCTAGCTTAAAGGAGAATGAAGACATGCAACACATGGGGCTTGATTAGAGTTTAGGATTAAAAAATAAAAATTCAAAGAAAGCAACATTAGGGAGCATTACTGGAATAACAGGACAAAATTAAATATGAATAACAGGACAAAAATAAATATTAAATAATTATAATAATAATTATATCAATGTTTAGCTTTCTGAATTTGGCAATTCTCGTTTCTAACAGAAGATCCTTGTTCACCATAAAGAGGAAGTGTCATGATGCTTGCACCTACTCTCCAACAGTATTAAAGACCAATACATGATAGATGATGGATAGATGGATAGATAGATAGATAAATATTTGGGTGGATGAATGGATGGACAGAAGGATGGATG
This sequence comes from Taxidea taxus jeffersonii, assembly GCA_003697995.1. NCBI lineage: Eukaryota > Metazoa > Chordata > Mammalia > Carnivora > Mustelidae > Taxidea > Taxidea taxus. Next base: position 33,261 of record ML104910.1, on the reverse strand, counting down.
CAAAGATAAATTTTGGGTGGATGAATGGGTGGACAGATGGATGGATAGATGGATAGACAGATGGACAGATGGATGGATGGGTAGGTGGATGGATGGATAGATACAGAGATAGAGAAAGAAAGAAAGAAAGAAAGAAAGAAAGAAAGAAAGAAAAGAAAGAAAGAGGAAGAAAGAAAAGAGGCAAAATGTCAACAATTAGTAAATCTAGGTGAAGGTTATACTGGTGCCCATTTCATTTGTTTTGTAGCTTTTATGTTATAAGAAATAAACTGAAAGCTGGAGAGGGAAAAGAAATCTGGAAAATCTCTACAATGTAGGTATCATTAAAAATGAGGTATATGGGGCACCTGGGTGGCTCAGTGGGTTAAAGCCTCTGCCTTCGGCTCAGGTCATGATCCCAGGGTCCTGGGATCAAGCCCCGCATGGGGCTCTCTGCTCAGCAGGAAGCTGCTTCCTCCTCTCTCTCTGCCTGCCTCTCTGCCTACTTGTGATCTCTGTCTATCAAATAAAAAAAAAAAAAGGTGAGGTATAGAACAGACAGAAACAGGACTACTGTTTGAAAGCCTTGATAAGGTGGATTTGAGCACTCAGTCCCACTCCTCCATCTAAAATAGTTAGCCTCTCCCTCTAGCAGACATAGGAATTTTACATTCTGGAGAGGTTCAACTTTAATTTAGGGAACCCAAGCATAGCTTAGGGAATAGTCAGATACTGAACAAGGTGGAATTATGTGAAAAAGCCCACTGAAAAATGTGAAAACCCCATGTGAAAAATTATATACTTCGCTCAGCTTCTAGAATGCTACTGGCCAATCAGGAGATTAGCAGACTCTTCTGGGGAAGCTGACTAGGCAAGAGAAGAGACCCACTGTAGCTCCTCTAGATCACTCTGCAAAAAGGTCCAACAGAGGAAAACTCTTTATCCCACAGAACTTCCAAATGGCATTTTAGTGTCTCTAGAGATCAAAACAAAAACTAGAAAAGGAACTCTTAAAAATGGAGTCAGGGAATAGAGTGGAAGAACCGTTCTCCGAACCCTTAAACATTCCCAGGAAGCCACTGGAGAGATAGCCTGGCAAAATAAGGATGTAAACTGAGGACCAAAGACATGAGGCTCAGAAAACAGTGGATCCAACCAAAGAGTGGTGAGAAGAAAACTCCCAGATCACAGCTGTTTTCCAGCCTAGAAAGCAGTTAGTCTGGATCAGAAAAGGAGTACAAGGTGCTCCCGAGGGAAATTCTCTAAGAGAACAGGGGAATGGGTATCATTTGAAATATGAGAGCACCAACAAAAACACTGGTGGGTGTATAGCACATCTCATGGAGCACGGGGCGGGGGGGTGAGAATTAAAGATGGATATACGAAAATCTATGAAAATCTATGCAGTTCAAAAAAGAAAGACAATCACTACCTGCAGGCAAAACAAACAGTTGCATGAGAGTAAACGGACTCACGGTGCAACTCCTCGTCCTTCATTAAACAAAAACTACATGGTCCTCATAACATGAACACTGATAACTGATTTATCTTTCAATTCTTACATAACTGCATTGGAAAGATCAGGGGTTGGGAAGTGAGTTTACAAGGAACCTAAATCTTCATTTACCCTCCCAGGAAGATAAAAGATAAAATATAAAATTAATAAATTGAGAAACAGCATTACAAGCACAATTTAGAAACTGCATACCAAAGAAACACCTAAAAGGGTTGGCAGGGATTGCCCAGAGGAAGTAAGAATCAGAAACGGTGGTGGATAGAGGATGATAGCATGTGGGTGTGTACACATGTGTGTGTACTTACTATCACAGCATATCATTTTTTAAATTTTGTGAAAGGAAAAATTAAATAATAAAAACAAAACTCTGATGAATAGCATATGCATGGGTAGGATAGAAATCAATCTATTAGTAATTCCTTTTTTGAGTACCTCCTATGGGCCCAGTACTTACTAGCTTTGTGACTTTGGGCAAGTTTTTAACTTCCTAGTGTCTTAGTCTGTGTACCTGTAAAATGGGTATAAAAATATCTCATTAATAGCATGTGGCACAGAAAAAAATGTCCCATCAAGTAAACTATTGTTTATACTGTTACGAATGGGGCTCCCAGGCTTGCCACTGGGGAGCACCTGTCCTCTAGGACCTGCTGGAGGCAATGACAATGCAAGACTACAAAGGGGTAGAGATGTGGGGCTAGGAGATAAGTTTCTGTAGTCTACTTCCCCTCAGCACCCCAGCACAAAAGATCAACATTTCCAAAGTAAATTCCAGAAAACACTTCTTCAACAAAAGTTTTGTGGTCAAATCAATCTGGGAAACCACTACATATTACACCTGTTTCGGGAGAGTCGCCCCCCCCCATCCATCCAGCATATTTATGGCTCTGCAGTCCTACAGGGTAAAGAAAAGGGTTCAAACCCACTAATTCTCAAACTGATTTTATCATGGAACTCTTTTTTTATTCTAGAGACCCAAGTGTCACAAAGTTATTGCTCCCATGAGACATTCGGAGAGTCACAGCCATGAATTTCAAGACTGTCATGATGGAGAAGACTTTTATTCTAATCCTACTATTTCATAATTCTTTTAAATTCCCTTTTCATTTGCCTCAATTATTTTGACAAATTTGAAAGTGGTAAAAATATGGATTAATAGAAAGCTCCCCTAATGAAATTACTTTTGTGAAAAGGAACTAATATGTATTGATGAGATCTGCATATACTTCTGAAAATGACCCTATAGTTGATTTCAGATAATTTACCACCAAGACAAAGCTCCGAGAAAGTCTTTAGAACAAAGGTAAAATCAGGAATAGATTCTTCTATTTAGAAGATTACTGTGAAGCATGGGTAATTTGTGAAATGGGACACGTAATGGTTCTGGAAGCCCACAGAACAAATCTACATAGCAAGACCTCTATTAGGACACCTTTTTAGAAAAAAAAGAGCAGGTGGGATCAGTAGCAGTTTTCCTATTTTGAAATATGCATGACTCGGATTATTTTATATTCACTTACTTCTCATGCCTTTTGAGAAAACTCAAAATACATTCTCTTGGCGCTGGCGCTTTCTCAGAAAGTGGGTCTGGAATTCCAGTGTTGTTTAGTTCACGAAAAACAAACAACTGCTTTCATGTGTCAAAACGGAAAAGGTTAGAGGAAAATCCCTGGATAGTAAAAACAGTTGATTGCCACCTTTTCAAAAACTGGAGAAGAGACTGTCTTCCCCCAAGTCACTGACGAAGATACGTGGGAAGAGGCAGCAATGATGAATTGCCTTTCCGCAGCCTTGTGCCTCTTCCCCCAAGGTCATCCCTCACCCATCCCACACATGGAGGGAAAAGGGGCTTTCTAAGGGGCCTCAGCATGGTCATGTCAGTCCCCTGAGGAAAGCCTTCCAACCACTCCTCTTCATTCTTCTTGCTGAAATTAAACCCTCTCTAACATGGCTTGTAGGGTGCTTTCTGCCATGACCCCAGCTAACAGTTCTTGGCCACTGTCCTCCTGTCCTGTCCTGTGGGACCGTCAGCTCCTGAAATCAGTCCCTTCTGGGCTGCCTGTTTAGGTGTCTGGAGTTTCCAGCCCCCTGGAAGCTCCTTGAGGTACCAGGTCTTAGAGGATGTCATGCCCCCATTGAACGGTGTGCCCTTGATGCCATTCCATTTCCTCGGTATACTGTGATCACTTCCAGACTTGGCCTCATCAGGGCATCTGCCTCACTGAGGACAGCCCGTGGCTCTGGGGCACCTGGGCTCTCCATCCTGCCTCCCACGAGCTCTTCAGGAGCTCTAGCCACACTGGGCTCCACTCTGTGCCCTGCTGCCCAACACTCGGCCCGGAGTCCTGCCCAGGCCAGGTTTCATGGCTGCCGTCGTGTTTGATGCTGTCTCTCTCCCACTGAACTGCTGGTCCACGAAGGCCCTCTGCTCACTGGCAGATCTCCTCCAATAATCCCCAGACCACTGCCAGGCCCACAGTGGCTCTCCATAAATGTTTCCTGAGTATGTGAATGAATGAATGAATGAAACAGCATTGTAATTTGGTAAGTGTCATGCAGCTGACACATCAATCAAGTATAATAAAGATGCTCTACCATGCCCAGAAGACAGGCCTAAGATGAAAATTCCATGATGTTTAATTCAAGTTATTAACTTTCGCAGGGAGACCTCAAAGCCCTCAGAGGTGCACGATGTGGAAAAGAGGCTCCAGGAGACATGGGCAGAACAGAATGCTGAGCACTGCGACGACTTTCCCGTGAAAGCCTAAAGTGAAGCATCACTCGGCTAAATTTCTAAATTTCTAGGACCCTCCACTTGATACAACAGCAGAACTCAATAAGGAACTGTGATTTACCAATATAAAAATATCTGGTGAAAAGGCAAAATAAATTAATGCTAAATTTTTAAAAGTACAACAAGTCACATACCAAAAACACGGGGCCTATCATAGCAGTTGACCCAAATTAAAGAAGGAGAACAGAAGGAAATGGTATCCTTGAGCTCCCTTGTTGAAGGAATCAATATTTTGATTCTTTGAAACCTTGCCTCGAAACGTGGCTCCTGACTTTTTGTGACTTGAGATCATTTCTGAGCACTCCTCCTCTTTTTGTACATTTCTCCATTGCCTTTGGTGCCTAATCTTTAGGTCTGTTTGGCTGGTGCCTATGAACCCACTCCACCCCAACTGTGACCCTAAGAACTTCAATTTCCCCACGAGGACGTGCAAATAATTACCAAGACTATAACATCACTACCGTGTGGAATTTTAATTACAGATGCCGCTTATCTTATTTTTCTCATGATCTCTAAGAATCCACATCTTCTTCTTTTTTTTTTTTTTAAGATTTTATTTATTTATTTGGCAGAGAGAGAGAGATTACAAGTAGGCAGAGAGTTAGACGGAGAGAGAGGGGGAAGCAGGCTCCCTGCCGAGCAGAGAGCCTGATGTGGGGCTTGATCCCAGGACCCTGAGATCATGACCTGAGCCGAAGGCAGAGGCTTAACCCACTGAGCCCCCAGGTGCCCCAAGAATCCACATCTTCTTTCAGCAATAGATAAACTGGGAGCAAGAGAAGAGATCTCAGATTTACTAAGAGCACACCTTAAGTACCAGGCACAGTATTTTACCTGTTGTCTCATTAATCATAATGGCAACCCAAGAAGTTAGGTCTCATTATCTCAATTGTAAGAATAAAGCATTAAAAAGTTAATAGCTTGCCCAGAGGCTCCACGGTCGCTAGAGCGACAGCCTTGAGAACACTTGGGTCCCCATCGAGTGATTATTACCCAAAGCAGGTGTCAGACTGACCAACAGTAGTGTGGAGCTAAATTGGAAAACACTCCACCTGTCGATTTTGAAACGCTACATATGGGTTTAAGGACAAGTAATAAAAATGCACAAGCTAAAAAGAGTGTATCTATGGGCTTCTACTTTTGAAAGGAAATAAGGCTCCATTACTTGCGGAGCACTGCTCTCTACTTACCCTGAGATGGAAGCTTGTTACAACAGCACTGTGTTACAAGTTAGGATAGCACAGAATCAAGAAAAAGTCCAGCTAATTATAACACAAGACGCTATGTTAGTATGTACCAAATGGTACTGGAACACCCAGAGGGAACATCAACTCTGCCTGGAGAACCCCAAAAGTGTCCCAGAGAAAGGCAACCACCAGGGAGTCTTCAGCAAGGAGTAAGAGGGAAAGGCATTTCAAGCAAAGCCAAGAGTACGTGTAATACAAATATTAACAAATGTTTGCTGAGTACTGGGAGTAAGGCAACTACGACCGCTTGATCCTGTAACAATTCAACCAGGTGGTACCATTATCATTCACTTCTTACAGGCAGCGAAAGAGGAGCACAGAGAAATCAAATCATGTGTCCACCAGGTGGAAGCATGCGTCACCCGAAAGCTGAGATGACGGGGAGTATTTGGGGATGAGCGTTGGGTAAGAAGCAAAAGGCAGGTCCAATTGGCAAACTACACTGTTAATACACCAGTCAATGTGGAGACTGATAGCTAAGTGTGACTTATCGTTAGGTTCTTGCCATGTGCTTGGCACCTTCTATGTACATGACCTCACTCCTCACGTCAATCATCTCTGAAATATTCTTCCAATAATCATTTTATAAATGAGGATATTGAGGCTAAGAAAAGCCATGTAATCTGTCTAGGATCACACACTAAATAAATGCGGGATTCAGGTCTTGAAATCAAGTCAGTCGGACTAGAAAGCCCATGATTTCCACCACGATGCCATACTGCCTTTTGATTAGACACCAAGAGGTCATTCAAAACAATTAAAAAGTGGGGGTTTTTACCTCAAATTCGGCCAATACCTTGTATTTATTTGTTTTTGAACGAGACCAGTTACACAGAAACATTCCTGCATTCTTACAAAAATCATTTATGCTGAGTGCCCAATTACATAGAAAATATTTTAAATTGTTCCATTTAAAAACCTGTAGTCCTAAGGGAGCTCTGTAGCTACATTCAAAATGTATTATGCAGATTTAGAACATTAAGCATTTCATGACTGAAGTTTTTTAAAGAGCTTTGAGAAATACATTCTAAAGGGAGGATACGATGACTGCGGTTCTTGGCAAGGAGAGAGGAAATGATGTGTCCTAGCAAAACAAACTGAAGATAAAAGCACATACTGAGTGAGGACCAGAGCTCATTTCCAAAAGTCTTGGTCAGACCTGTTGCGGTGTCTTTTAGCTGCTACTGAAATCATGTGCCTGGACTTCGGGGATCTACAATGCCTTCGCTATAGCGGGTGACGCAATCTTCCTTCACCCTCTGCAACATTCGTGATCCCCCAAGAAGATCAAACCTTCTTTGTTTCCACAAACCTTTTCTCCTAAGAAATGCCACAGGTATCATTCTTGGATGCATCTTCCATGGGCACACAGAGCACCTTACATGCCTCAGACCTGACTTGAGAACAGCTCACTTCTGCTCAAAATAAACATACAGCCTGGAAACAATCTATAAAATCCAAAGGACAAAATGACTTACTGTTCTAAATAGATAAGTAAATAAACTGCTCTATCAATAACCCATGAATAAGTCACTTTGCCGTGGCTTTCTCACCAATGAATGGCTGTACTGTGACAATTCTCTCCCCAGCTAAAATGAGATCTGTCTTCTGTCTCCCCACTTCCATTCCTCTAATTCTGCAACTGGGATTCTCCTGTGTTTTCCCTTCTTGGAGAAATGTTAAACATCCAAGAGATGTTTTAAAAATAACAAACACCTTGTAGAGCCATCACCCCCATGGTTTTGGCAATTGTTGAAATTTTGTCATCATCCTCTCTATAGAAGAAATGGAATCTTCTGGGTAGAGGTGATCGATTCATGGTCTCCATACCCATAATCACTCTCCTTAACTTGCTGTCCATCCTCCCAGGATACTTAAGACTCTTTTACATATGTAAAATGTCTGCACACAGGGTACTCGGTGTTTGTAGGTGCATAATAAATGACTTAACTCAGTAGTATCAGACTGTGGATCGTTCTGTGTCTGTCTTCGCTGTGGAGGAACCCGGGATCTAGCACTAGGCCCCAATGTGGGAAATACTAGATGACTATCTGCTAAATGAATAAAGATAGGTTGATAATAGGACAGTCCCATCATTTGCTGAATAAGGAAGTTCTTCCAAATCTTCTTTGCTAGTAGTCGTCAAACTCAAATGCAGAGAACTTACACAATTCTGCCCACGTGTTTTACATGCGAGCTCAGTAAATACTGGACTGAGTAATGACATCACCTCAATGCATTTTCGTGTTCGCTAGCATCTGGAGGACCCCATATCAGCCCCACATGAGTTAAGCACCGGCACTCAAAGAAAGGCATATTTTCCAGAATGTGGAGGGGTACAGCGGCTTCAGTCTCCATTGTGCACATACTGGCCAACACACTCACTTTGCAATAGGAATGACCTGATAAATAACTGTTTTGTTTTGTTTTTTTCTGATATAGTGCTGACCACTATTTTGTGATGTATTCCCCAAATTCCCAGGATGGCTTCATTCTCTCCCACCCTGCACACTCTGTTAGAGCATTGAGGACACCATAAGTAATTTGTTGGGTTTATACATCTGTCTTCTATACATCAAACCATGGGTTTTCTCAAGGGTAGTACTTACCTTTAACCGTCTTTGCATCCACAGCCCTTGGCTTGATGCTCAGTCATAGATAGCTACAGTGGAGTGGATCTCCTCAATTTTTAAAATATCATAAAACTCAACAATGATTTTGTGCTTCCACAGCTCCTCATATGTTTTAAATTCTTTTTTTTTTTTTTTAGATTTTATTTATTTATTTGTTAGAGAGAGAGAGAGAGAGCGAGCACAGGCAGACAGAGTGGCAGGCAGAGGCAGAGGGAGAAGCAGGCTCCCTGCCAAGCATGGAGCCCGATGTGGGACTCGATCCCAGGACACTGGGATCATGACCTGAGCCGAAGGCAGCTGATTAACCAACTGAGCCACCCAGGCGTCCCTGTTTTAAATTCTTGATCACGTTATTTCTTTATATTTTTTAGAACATTTTTGACATGGGGACTTCCCAATATTCAAAAGCAGACAGAATGGTATACTCATGTACCTATCACCCAGCTTCAATAATTAACTCATTTTTATCCCTCTTTACAGAAACCAAAACTGGGTGTCGCAGACGATATATTATAGGTATGATTTATTCAAGAAAAATTATGCAAACTCACATGCAAAGGAGAGTCCTTGGCCCTACATCAAAAAGGTGTTTTCAGTTAAAATATTTTAGATTTTTATAAAATGACTCCCTGCTTCAGCTCGGTTTATCAATTAAACAGCTACTTTCTGGTCCTGTTGGTGAAGCCGTGTTCTGGATCGCCAACTCTGGAGATGCAGGGTCATGGTCCCATAATATCCTGCACTGACACTTAATGCTAGGTAAGTGCCTGCATGTCATTAATAATGAAGGATCACTGTTCCTTTCCGGCCTAAGCTTTCGTCTGCAATACTGAACCTTATTACATTTGGAATTTCCTGGTTTCATCTGTATGAAAGACTTCTGCCTCCCAGAGTCATACATTTCTCTAAAAAGTTTTTTTTTTAAGATTTTATTTATTTATTTGATAGACAGAGATCTCAAGTAGGCAGAGAGGCAGACAGAGAGAGAGGAGGAAGCAAGCTCCCTACTGAGCAGAGAGAGCCCAATGCCGGACTCCATTCCAGGACCCCGAGATCATGACCTGAGGCGAAGGCAGAGGCTTTAACCCACTGAGCCACCCAGGCACCCATCTCTAAAAAGTTTTACCTCCTCCTTCCAGAATTGGAATTCAGAGCCCCAGCAATCAGACAGACTGATATGTCATGGTAACACAGCAATCCAAAGACAGAGGCTGACCTATTCATGAAATGAAAATATCTGACTAGGAGAGTAATAATAATGAATTTCACTTCCGTAAGCACTGCTTTCCAAAGAAAACTATTTTTAGAAAGATGTTTTCTATAGACCACATGAGAAAGAAAATCCATCCGAATGTCATCTGTCTCTCCCTTCTAACCTCTACCAACTCTGTAGTGTTACAAAGGTCCTGTTTTGTTTTCTCAAGCTGCAACAGCAATTGGCCTGTATTTTACAAATAAAAGGCCTTTTTCTCCTCTTTGGGGAGTACCTACAAAGTCAATTTACAAATGTAAATAATGCAATATGGAATTACCCTTTTTTTCTGAGAAAAGGAAGGATTTGGTAAAGGGGAGCTCAAGGACTAGCGGTTTTGCATATAGGTCACAAAAATGAAGGAGGGAAGTGTAGCTGTCTCCTGGATACAGAAGACTCGGAGGCCTCCCAGTGATTCTTCAGCAGGTGTGTGGAGACCCAAATCTAGCAATCTCAACACTGGTCTGATGGGGTGTGTCATGAGTGCCCTACAATTATCTATTTTTCATTTTTTTGTTTTGTTGTTTCTTTAAGCAAAAGCTTCGCGTATATGCCTATCAGAAATGTGTAGAAAGTGTTTCACGAATGTCGAAACTAAAAGGAAATTAGCTAGCTGATCAATCAATGGTAGATTTGATTGTGCCTCTGTTGACAGGTCTGCTCAGGGTGTCCAAGTTTATTTAACTGTTGGCTGCTGATCTGTTAACATCAAAATTACATTAATTGAGCCAAAATCAAAGATTCCTCTGCTGTATACACATTAGGCATGAAGGCTAATTACTTACTAATCCTTGAGGGTTTCAAACACTTTTGATGTACTAAATACCCCTGAGGACCATACATATTTTTAATGGGTTGAGGACAGATCCTTCAACACATGTGTAGTCTAAAAACCAAAGTGCATGTGACAAATGCCAACAAGGGAATCATTATGTCTCTTGTCATAGAGAAGTCTCCAATTCTCTCTCTAGCCAAAGTTTACAATAAAATATTCACAATCTACTGATTGATATTTCATCTCTGTGTTCCTTCTGGTGGAGCTGTTTAATACATAATACATAAACTTAATTATTAATATTAATTCTACCTGCCATTTGCCGACAACTTCCTCTGCGCCAGGCACTGTGCTAAGTACTTACTGCACGCTCCGTGTTATTTTTCTTATTACCGCATGCTCAGGACGCTTAGTAGGGACAGATCCCCAGCAAACCACTACAGGGGTGCTCACAGAATGTTTTCGGAATGAATGAAAGGACTGAAGAGGAGGAAGAGAACCAGAAGGATGGGTAAGAACAAATATTGTGAGCACGTACATATTTCGCAAACGCTCCATCAGTCTACCGAATCCACAGTTCAGTACGGTCGTCTCACAGAGTGATTAATTCAGTTCATGGAAAGATACACCAAAGACAACCTAGTGGGTTTTTTGCTGACTCATCATCCTTACCTCGGGGCTTGCAAAAGAGGCTAGATCAGAGGCTGTTTCCGAAAAAAGTGGCTGGTTAGCCATACCAGACCAAAAACAAACAAACAAACAAAACACACACAGCAAACTTTGTATCGCTTGTGTACATCTCTGTGTTAGCCTGAACCAAAATCCCAGCGTCTTTGGCAAGGTATTCATCAATCTGCATTTACTGAACAATTACTTTGCGCAGGAATTAGAAAATGAAATTTCACAACGGTAAAATCAACAGGGTGGGAACTTAGGAAAAGGAATATGTTTAGAACAAGATATAATAGGGGCGCCTGGGTGGCTCAGTGGGTTCAGCCTTTACCTTCAGCTCAGGTCGTGATCCCAGGGTCCTGGGATCGTGTCCCGCATCGGGCTCTCTGCTCGGCGGGGAGCCTGCTTCCCCCCACCTCTCTGCCTGCCTCTCTGCCTACTTGTGATCTCTGTCAAACAAATAAATAAAATCTTAAAAAAAAAAAAGAACAAGATATAATATATCAATTATTTGGAGCCATCCAAAGTAGGAGGCTCTAAAAGAAAAAGCAAGGCGGGATTTTATGTTGCGGATTCGGGAATAAATGTCATGTAACCAAATTAGAAAAGAGTACTTGACCTCTGTCAGCTATCATGTCAACAACCAGCTTGGGTAATCGGAGAGCCTCAGATGAGATCGTGCTACATTCCTGTTGATGACAACATCTCCGAGAGGCTGGCTGTGGTATGGCTGCTGTGATAGAAAGCAGTATTGTGCAAAAATCAGTGTGGCGCCTGAATGAGGGTGGCAGTGTCCCATCTCATTTCCAGGTTTGGGAGGTGGTACAGTGCCTGACATATGCATACGTCTCCTTAGTAACTGGAGTTACTAAAGGATAAAACACTGTATTTCAAATTGCCACTAAGTTGTTAGGATGTCTTGAAATACTCATTTTAGTCATCAGGACCTAAATTAGAGAGCAGAACGATGAGGTATTTCTTTGGCCTTAGGAATGCCGGGACAAAATGACCAGAGCTCGAAAGGCACCATGAATCCACAGGGTCAGGGAACCCATGGCTCCCTTCCAGGGGCGCCCTGATTTCAGAAGGGGGGGAAAAATGCATCTTCAAATAAGAGAATACCATAATCATGATCATAGCTGATCACACAGCTATGTGTCATATGTGTCACACAGCTCAGAATTTTCAGGAGTATTATGTCTCCTCCCTGTGTGGCTTTGCAGATGAGGAAGCTGAGACCCAGAGAAGTTAGGAAAGACGTCCCCAGGGCACGGAGCTAGGAGGATGAGAGCATGGGACCTCAGACTGGGGACTGTCTTCCCCACATCAGCACCCTTCCCTTGGACACTGCTCACAGCCCTCCCGCAACCCCATTACCTCTCACACTCCACGGCGCTCAAGAGACGCACAGTCCCTGGAAAAAGTCTGTTACCATCTGTAGTGGACTGAGTGGTGGTCCCCCAAAAGGATGCATCGACATACTAACCCCCAGAACTGGCGATGGTGACGGGCTTTAGAAAAGGGTCTTTAAGGTAAGGATCTCGAGATGAGCAGATCATCCTGGCCAGGATTAGCTGGCCAGCCCTAAGTCCAAAGACAATTGTCCTTCGAAGAGACAGAAGGCCTCGTGAAGACAGAGGCAGAGACCTGACAGATGCAGTCACAGGCCAAGGAAGGCCTGCAGCCACCAGACGCAGGAAGAGGAAAGAAAAGATTCACCCCTTAGAGCCTTCAAAGGGAGCGAGGCCCTGCCAACACCTGGACTTCAGACTTCCAGCTTCCAGAACTTCAAGGGAATCATTCTCTGTGATCGTAAGCCACCTCATTGATGGTCCTTTGCTACAACAGCGCGGGGATACCACGGCACTGTCCACAGAGCCAAATCGCCAATGACCAAGTTGGTTATAAAGCACTTAAAAATCCAAATGGCCTGGTCAACTGCTAATAGATGTTACCAGTGCAAACTCTGAAAGCGATCGCCTACCGGGAGACACCAAGGAGCTGACTCTTGGCCAGTTTCATGACATGGTTCTCATTTTAAAAATAATTTATTTTCAGAAAAAAAAATTTATAAATAGCAGCCTATTAGAAGACCGGTATTTTATTTTTCTTAAAGGATTTATTTGCAGTGCGTGTGAGAGAGAGAATGAGAGAGCAAGAGAGCTCAAGCTGGGAGAGAGGGAGAGGGAGAAGCAGGCTTCCCGCTGAGCAGGGAGCCTAACGTGGGGTTCGATCCCAGGACCCTGAAATCGTGACCCGAGCCCAAGGCAGACGCTTAACCGACTGAGCCACCCGTGAGCCCCAAGACTGGTATTTCAAATCAGAGCTGACAGACTGTAACAACGGATATTACAAGGCTAGAAAAGACATATAAAATGCATTTCAAAACAGTCGTCCTAAAATGAGACAGAATGTTGTCTCCAAGGTGAGTTATGGAAACCAAAGTTATCACACAGAAGCCATGGCATCTGAAAGAACAAACTCGGGAAATAAAATAGATTCCTCCTAGAAACAAACTTGTGGGGAAAATAACTGGGAAGGAAACAATCTACCTTTATTTAAAAAGAATAAAAACAATGATGGGGACCCCACAGGTCACAGGAAAACCACAGGGTACAAGTAATCCACCACTAAAAGGTCTTAGAAAAAGAGGTGTTTATAAGATGTGCGTATAAACCCCCAAAATTGTAGGTTTCCTCAACTTCAGAAGGATTCATTATACTCGTGCTTCTCAAACTACCTGTGGCAAGGATGATTTTGTAAAAGAAAATAAAAATGAATTATTGGGGGGGGGCGCCTGGGTGGCTCAGTGGGTTAAAGCCTCTGCCTTTGACTCAGGTCATGATCCCAGGGTCCTGGGATCGAGCCCCACATCGGGCTCTCTGCTCAGTGGGGAGCCTGCTTCTCCCTCTCTCTCTGCCTGCCTCTCTGCCTGTCTGTGATCTCTGTCTGTCAAATAAATAAATAAAATCTTAAAGGGAAAAAAAAAAGAATTATTGGGGCAAATGAAATTTAAAACCAAAAAAAGGAAGCCCAAATGTTTTCATTTTAAATTTTTTCCAAATTTTTATTGTATGCAGATATCCAACTACATTTTAATAAATATAACCAGAACAAATAAAACATAGGCAGAAAAGACAAATCGTGCACATTGTTCATTGAAAGTATACCCAGACAATTAATTTCAGGAAAAGCTATTATACTCGCAATTCTTTGTCTTTCCATAATTGCAACAGAACAAAATTTATGAGAGAAATAGTATTCCTCGTATTAACTGCCAATATGCACACCCTGAACAAATTAAGTGTATCAATAAGGTTTTTAATGTGACAAATGAGCTTGCTTCCTGCTCGTTAAGTTACTAATCTAAGCTGGATGGATGACAACGCTCTGCAAGAGATAATGCGTATCGAAAAAGCTTCTGTGTTTTTGTTTTAATAAGTCATAGTAGAGAACTCGGTCTCAAAAAGATATGTTAAACGGGAATGGAGGAGATTTTAAAGGAATTCAGCAAACTTAGGCTTTTCTTTTTTTTTTTTAACTTTTACTCAAAGCCAGAAATGCTCTATTTTCAAAATTCACCTTTAACCCTTCATCAGTAGTCAATGCCCACAATTTTCCAGTGAAGTCAAAACTAAGTTTAAATCATCTGTCCAGGACACCTGGGTGGCTCAGTCGGTTAAGCGTCTGCCTTCGGCTCAGGCCATGATCCCAGGGTCCTGGGATCAAGCCCCACGTGGGGCTCCCTGCTCAGTGGAGAGTCTGCTTCTCTCTCTACCTCTGCTGCTACCCCCTGCTTGGGCTCTCTTGGTCAAATAAACAAATAAAGTCTTAACAACAAAAAAAAAAAGAAAAAAAGAAAGATAGGGAATACACTAACATCCTACCAGGTCAGCTCCAACCACACCTGAATTCAATGAGACAGTCCATGAACAATGTGCTTGGACGTGGCTGAAATGTCAATCCTCTCCCAGGTTTAGACGCCTACTCTCAATGTTCTTAAATATTTTAACCACTTTCTGGAGGTAGGATTGACATACAAAAGGCTGCACATATTTAATGTATACAGCTTGATGATGTCGGAGAGAAGCATACACCTACCCGAGGAACAGCATTTTGCCTGTAGTTAATAGCACTGTGTTCTCTACTTAAAAATTTGCCAAGAGGATAGATCGTACGCTAAGTGTTCTTATCACCCAGACACAAAATACTAATAAATAAAGAGGGCAGGAGGAAACTTTGGGGGTGATGGGACACTATTGTATTTCAGTAATACAATAATCTATAAGCATGCAACTCACAAACTCACATATACAGCAAGAGACGAGAGCGTGTTTTGATGGCCATGGCTAACGCAATTTCTAGTTCGACCTTCAGAAGAAGACTATGTCTCCCCACCCCCATTTTTATTGACGTATAATGACACGTCTACTCTTAATTTTTGCACCTAAGTCCTGGTGGACTTGTTCACCAACCCCACTCAGAGTAGCTTTGAAGCAAACTGCTGACATCCTTAAGGAAGTACCACGACCTCATCTAATAAAGGAGGTGGCTTTTTATGGCTTCCTGGGTGTTTGAGCTAAGGGGAAAAGGCATTATCTTCTCTCCCCTGGAAACTCCTTCAAGTCAGATGAAGAAATCAAGACAGCCTTTCAAGAAAGCAAAGTCTACACAAGGAATTGAAATTAACTAGGGGAATTCTGGATTAATAATTTTTTTAAAAATGACAGATTTTTATGTCAGCGGAAGCATCCCATATGTGAAATACTAGCTTCAATAGGTTTGGGGTTTTCCTTGCATGCTACGAAGTATGCAGGGAATGGAAAGTAAAACCCCAATGAAAGTCCATCCGATCGGTGGCGGTCACCACAGTCCCCCACCAAAGGGAGGCTTTAACTGTACATCAGACACCCACGCACTGATCCAGTGCATAAAAACCCATGCACGTGAAAACATAAGATATTGTGGTGATTACTTCCCTCCCTGCTTAGGATGCCCTATCCCAGAGTCTGTTAAAATTAAGAAGATAATGCCTTTGTGAAGGAAACTCATAAAACACAAAAGCGTCAATCCTCTGGCCACAAAATGACATCTCAAATTGTTTTAAGGATTGTTCATTGTTACAAAACTTGTTTCAATCACAGTTATGATGGAAAGAAGGTAACAGAGCATTTACAAGACCTCTAAGTGGTGACAAAGCTAATGCTACAGGGGGTTAGGAAGTAAGACAGCGACACACAACACATAAGTAGGACACACAGCACATAACTACATCTAGGAATCCAAGCAGGCTGGTAATGGCACATGTTAAAGGATTCCATGCACTTATATTTATTTCTTCCTTAAGTAAGCTTATTTGTGATTAATACTCAAAAAGTCCTTAGTTCCTCCTGCTCTCGGCTTTTCATTCATGGTCTTCAGACACTGTTGTTCCTACAGAATGTTCATGTATCATCACAATTTCAATGCTTTGGTCCATAGTTTCTGCTTTGAGCAACTTAAAACCCCATAAGGTCTTATAATACAGCAAAATAATATATGACAATAAAGTGAAATTGTCTTTTCAATAAATTCATGACCCACCGTAAAAGAAAAAAAAGGCACAACCTTTATAGGAGAAACATAAAGTGATAGACATTGATCACAGCCCTCTGACGAAGAAAAGCCTTGTGGAAGCCATTAGAAAGGAGTAGAATCAGGTTAGCAGGGTGGCCTCACCAGGACAGATGAAGAAGTGTCACGTGGACAGGTCATGGAGCCTCCAGGAGGAGGAACAGCCTTGGCCAAGGCTAGGGGGCAGACTGTAGCAGCATTCAAGTCTAAATTCTATTCACGTTGGTTACTCTTAGGGAGCTGGGGTGGGTGGTAAGGATTTCAAGTTTAAGTTTATATACAAGTATATTGTTTGAAGTTTCTACGGCAATGCGTTTCTTTTGTAGCTTTGAAAAGTAAACTTTTTCTCCCCAAGAAATGTTTTAAAGTCACAAATCCAAATCTGAAATGCAGAAGGTCCGTTTCAACAAAAACACAAGGGGCATCAAGGTATATCAGGTACCCTATCTCGGGTTTTTGACCTTAAAAATTAAGAACCTAAGACATTAAGAACTTAAAACCTAAGCACCTAGGAAAAAATGTCACCTAATTATCACTCTTATCTTCCGGAACGCAAATGCCATTTTCTAAGTGGCTGTAGGAGCAGAAGGGAGCAGAGGAAACCAGCAGGTTTTAGGTCCACCCTGGGTCCCAGGCACTATGTGAACTACTCAGTATATGACCACCCCGTTCATTCCCATAACCGCCTTACAAATGAGGTGTAAGTACTTGTGTCACAGGTGAAGAAAGAGACTCAGAGTCTAAAAGGATTTTTCCAGGCCATCAAGCCAAGTGCCAGGCCTGGGATTCACTTTGGTTTGACTTCCCCCACTACCAAACTGCTCTGCCCTTCTCGTGCCCGCCCTCTGGTCATTCACCCATCTTTCATCTCACCTGTTTCCCTTCTAGTCTTCCTGGAACAGGTAGATAGACATATTTATCCTTACAATCCTCTAAGGAGTTGAGCCCCAAAAGCTACACTCCAGACCCAAGGGAAAGACAACCCTAAATATGGATATGCAATTAAAAAAAAAAATCTTCACTTTCAGCAGCGTGATGCCTGTTAGAGATGCTCTGGACATTCGTGAGGCAATTTTGTTTGCCGCGACCTTAGAGACGGTGTCATCAGGCTCAGCGGCCAGGGTTCCACTGCCTCGTGTGGGGCAGACCCCCAGAGGGCATGTTCCTGTGTGGGCTCCCCATGTCCCACCAGACACCCATTTGGTGAAACATTTACTTGCAATTAGAACAGAATTGCATTTTACATATAAACATAAATCCGTTTGTCCCACCTTTAATACACACTGACTTTTCCAGGAGATTACAAGTGGACATGGAAGAAACATTGCTTCATTTACAATGTGGCCTTAGTTATTCCTCACTGCAGAAAATTGTGTCGATAATGTCGATAATGGCACTGAGCGCAGGAGCCAGGAGTCACCCCGCATTTGCATTCGGGATGACAGCAGACTGGTGCAGGCATCCCACCACTTCCTGGGGTCTTCCAACGAAACCCTATCCAAGCCTTTGCATATTAGGACACCCATCCTTTTTATTTCTCACTTCTTTTGCAACTAGGTAACATACTGCGTTTTTGAAATGATGTGTGTAGGTAAGATTATATTTCTGGATAGGAAAAGGGGCATTACCAAGGCATTTGTTGTGACGAAAGGACATCTAGGTGGGCTAAGAGGGTTGAAAATCACTGCTCTACATCAAAGAATTACTGAGTAAGAGAACGGGGATATTCATTTTAGAGAACTTGGTCACTAACTGCTGTGTAACTGGAAAAGTCAGTAAAAGGAGACAGAGACAAAGGATAAGCTATATAAAAATAGGAGAGGCCATACACCTACCTCAAGATGCTTCAGTAAGTCCCCGATTCAAGAGAATGGGGGTGGGGAAGGACATCGGGAGAGATGGGCAGAGATTGCTCAATTACTTATCATATTTACCTTTAAAGAGGTGGGAATCAGATTTGAATTTCCTGTCGCTTCCAGCCCTATACCTCTTTTTGTGAATCCTTAAATACTCTACCTCTGTTTACTTTCCTTTTATTCTCCCTTTGACCGTTTTTCCATCTATTTAATTTTTTAAAATCATTTTTTATTTATTTAGTTAGTTTTGTTTTTGTATTTTTAAATTTAACTTAAACTCAATTAATTAACATATAATGTATTATTACATTTAAATATCTCCCTAAGATATCACAAATCCTGTCAGGAGAGAGAGGATGAGGTGAGATCCACATAAATAATAAATGCTTTTCCAAACACAGGATACTACAATTGTAACTACTGCACCCCAGGCCAAAATGGTTAGGGACACCCAGGTCAGGCACGGTCCGTGTATTATAACCAAAAACTCCTCCCATTTTTTTGTATAGATTTTTATATAATCACTTTAATTTCAGCAAGATTAAACATGCTTAAGAAAAGCCAACCCCAGTGATGCCTTCTGCTAATTCTACAGTATTAAATCTAAAATGAATCACTGCCATTTCCAATACTTTGGGGAAAGATATGCTATTCGTATCTGTCCATAAACTGAAATCAACGTTGGAGGTGAACTAGATAATCTGCTTCTGAAATTATCCAGGAGATTAAAGCGAAGCCTTTAGACAGCTGCATATTAAAAATGTAAATATTAGGGTAATATAAACATTAACCGGATAAAGCATTCAGAAAGTGTTGTGGTATTTGTGTTTTTCTCACCACCATTTAGAATGTGAATCCGCCTCTTGCCGATTTCGTATGTATGTTCCAAGGATATATGGAAAGATACAGGCAAGCTCTTTAAAGTCCTTTATAGGGGCACCTGGGTTGCTCAGTCGGTTGAGTGTCCGACTCTTGACCTCGGCTCAGGTCATGACCTCAGGGTCATGAGTTGCACCCTGGTGTCTGGCTCACGCTGAGCCTGAAGCCCACTTAGGATTCTCCTTCTCCTTCTGCTCCTCGCCTCCCCGGGCCCCCAGTAAAATAATAAATAAAATCTTTAAAAAGAAAAAAAAGAAGATGTGATTTATAAATACTAGGTATTTCTGAAGTAGTATTCTGCAAAAGGCTATAAATATGGTTCCAATGAGGAGCTCTCATGTGGGACCTTTCTTTAGTTCCAAAGCTGCAGAAACACCCACATCTCCTCCCGCCTGACAGGCAGCGGGGAAACACCGTGCTGCAGGGAGCCGGGTTACCCCTTTTGTAGCCAAACTGAGCTTGCGTCAGGAGGAGCAGCCATGCTCCTTACCTAGCACGAGGCCCAAAGCAGTAACTGGATGATTCCGAAGGGACAGGATCCCTTGTGGGACACAAGGCAAATCAAGGCGCTTGAGACCTTTATAGGGAATTAAAGCCATGAGTAATATTACTGGTATATTCTCCAGGAGGATTTCTCAGATGAACATGAGGGGAGAAGGTCTACCACACATCTCCAATTGGTACATCTTCAGAAATACCTCACACACAACATATCCAAAATGGAACTCACCAACATCCTCTACCCCAAAGCTGCTCTTCTTCCCCAGCGTTTTCCATCTCAGTGAGCAACGTCCCTCCCTCACCCAGAGAGCTGGGTGCTATCCTATACTCCTGCCTTCTGCTCACCCGCCATGTCTTATGGATCACCTAGTCTGTCAGTTGGGTCTCCAAGGAACACCTTAGGTCTGTCCACCACTCTGCCTCTCCACTGTCTTCAGAAGCTCCTGGCTGCCATCTTCTCAGGCCGGGTCCCTGGAACAGGCCTTCCATGGTCTCTGTGCCTCCCCTTCTCCCTTCCACAGTGCAAAGGACTCTGATGTCACGTTGTAGAGTAAAAACCTGCCATGGGCCCTTGTTTACCATATCTTAGATAATATGCACATTCCTTAACCCTAGAAGTAGGGTAGCCATGTGTCTCAGTCTGTCTGAGATTTTGCACCTTATGCCTGTTATTCTGCTGTATTTATTAATAATGCTCCCTTTCACTGGGCCACGTGTCCAGTTGGGATGATAAATTATATGGTCATCCTATGTACAAAGCCCCTTCGGAGCTTCTCCTTACCTTGCTCCCTAGCTTTCGGGCATAATGAATGTCTTTCAGTCCCTTTCCTTCCCAACGTCTGTAGACTTTAAGAACAGGAGCCCGTGTCTCATACTCTCCCTAGGCACCTGCCACCCAATATACAACTTGCATAGAGACACCTGATATCACAGAATAAACCAGACAAAGAGAGTCCCAGGAATATGGTAGCTCCATAATGAGCATACTGTAGCAGATGACTGATGAAGATCTTTCGAGAAATTAAAAGGGAAAAATAACTCAGCAAGCTAGGGTTTGGACTTTAAGGCAATCATCTCAACAAGCAATTCTCGTTCCTAGATGACTTTTGAAAGGGCTATTTTGATACTAATACATTTTCACAATCCCCCAGCAGAAATTTCTATTATGGCTGCTGCTCTGTCTCTTTGATTTGAAGACATCTATTGAAGCCACACACGGCTCTGAGTCTCATACAAGAAACACAAAACAAAACGCCACAGAAATGGATCAATGTCTTGAACAGGTTTTCAGAAATACTGATGGGTGGCGTAAAAACAAACATATATATATGGTTTCTTCTTCCAAAAGAGAAAAAGGCGAGAAACAAAACTTCATATTACTTGACTATGCTTTTAAAATGAATACTGAAAGCCAATTTCCTTCTTAAAAACAAAAGTTAGGGAGCTAGGATAATGAGTTGTCAGAGACGGACAGAAATAATCAGAAAACAGTGCACATCATGCCAACAAGACAGCTGTGTGTCTCAGAAATGCATTTAGCCACACGCTCGTCAGTGCTCCCGCCCTTCACCCCAGGATACTGCTAAATGGTCTTTTTTGGGTACGTGTGGGGGTGGAGTGAGAAGCGAAAGTTAAGAATCCCTTGCAAGAGTCTCTTTGTTCCCTTGGTGTTTCTGTTTACAAAAGACTCAGAACCTGGTGTGATCCATGGCTGAAGAGTCTAGTACTTTCAAAAGAACCTATTAGTAACAAGTAGGTCCCAGGACGTCAGCAAATCTCGACGTTTATAAAGATGGCTACGATTCCATGTAATTCTCCCAAATAACTACAAATTTCAAGTTACCTCTTTATATCTTTAAGGACTATGTGCAAGAAACTTAGGACAGCAGTTAAAATACGGTATTCAGGGGCACCTGGGTGGCTCAGTGGGTTAAAGCCTCTGCCTTCGGCTCAGGTCATGATCTCAGGGTCCTGGGATGGAGCCCCGCATCGGGCTCTCTGCTCAGCGGGGAGCCTGCTTCCCTCTCTCTCTGCCTGCCTCTCTGCCTACTTGTGATCTCTGTCTGTCAAATAAATAAATAAAATCTTTCTAAAAGAATATGGTATTCATCTGAGCGCATTCTTGGACAGTTACCGAAGTTGACCTTTCTGGGCTTGAGTTACATCACAGACCCAATCCATTGCCCAATTTTGTATTTCACACTTTATCCAAAGCTTTTATTTCTCTGCAAAAACCTACAACTTTCTCAGACATTTTCATTTCCTTTCCATTCTTACTTCTTTAAGGAGTGGTCAGGGTTCCTTTGAGGACCTTTCCTAAAAGGAAACCAAGGAAATTCTCTTCTGTCTCAGAAACTTAGAAGACTTGGGCCACACTGGGTTGGACGCTGGACAGGAGGCTCAGTCCACACACTGGGTAAGCGGCCCATCCCCACGTGGACAGAATCCCTGACCAAAATCTCTGCTTCCACAAAACAATGAGTTTATTCTAGACCTCCTTCGTGATTACCCATTAATAACTGGAATCTCTAACAAACAAATCCTTGAACCCCAAGGCTCTCCTCCATTATCTACACAGTATTCTCCACCTGAGAGAGAAGGTTCTCAAGAACCTCAAGAAGGCAAACTCCAAAATCCTTCAGGCATGGAAACTGCCTTACATAGGGGGGTTTTCTTACTGTTGTTGTTTTTAATCCCCAGAGCTTATCTTCTGCAGAATGAAGGCAGGAACCAGGGCTACGAACATTCAGGGGACCACTCTGGGAAGACACCTCAAGGAATAGGAGAGGCAACGCCAGATGCTAAAATGCCCCATTGTTAGAGCTGAGCCCTTTCCTCACCGAGGTAAGAGGGACAACCGAAGATGGCCTGAAGCGAAAATAAAACAAAGAAGCTGCCACAAAACAAACAATGCAAAACAGAACCAACCCAATCCCATGCTGTGGACCCTCCGGACCTCCATTCAACTGGGAATCCATCTGCAATTCTGTCCTCTCCCTAGAGGACCTTGACCACCATTGCTGGTCCTATCACAGCCTCCCCAAGACCATCCTTCAACAACAAGGACAGGTGTGGGGCCAAGTCGGTTTCTGGGCAACGTGGGGGAAGACAGGGTACCCCGAGGAGGGGCTGCTCACTGACCTGCAGACAGAAAGTGGGGTATCTGCTAAGGGACAGGATGGGACAGGCTGATGGGAGCTCCTCCCAACTGGCGAGCCCCGGGCAAGTCCCCCGAAAGGACAAAACAAGGCGGTAATGAGGCTGTCACAACAGCACACATGCACACTCCTCCCTCCTATCAAAAACATCAGTTGGCAACCTCGTAACTATTGAGTCCTGATTGCTACTTCCAGATCAGTAACATGAGCGCTGACAAAGTACCACGTCGATCCCGCAAAGCTGATCTATTTTAACCACACCGTTTAAAACTGCTTCCTACTCCCTACAGGGAAATTGTAATTATGGGCAGTTAAGCCTTTCCTACCCCTAAAAAAAAAAAAAAGACAGAGTTCTAAGAAATAAATGACCCTTTCTAGAGACCCAAAGCTGCTTGTTGCTATCCTCAGACCATAAGATTATTACTGATAAGAAGAACTCCTAACTGTTACTGAGCGCGAATTACGTGCCAAGCACGACTCTCCAGGTTTTACATTTATGAAGGCCTTTAATCCTCAAAACAACCACATAAGTAGATGCTGTTATTTTCCCATTGTACAGGCTAGACCGCTGGTTACGTGCACGATCTGTATCCAGACTCCGGCAGCCTTCTCCCCAACCTGGGCCTGGGGTCCCTGGCTGGCGTTAACTCTACTTCCAGAAAACCACCTGGAAAGTCTGTGTGTACAAAGAATAGACAACTGGCTGGAAAACAGATGAGGGTCAATGACTAATATTCACCAGGATGTACCATCATGGGATATTCACGGTATGCTGCCCTTTTCGCAATACCATTTTTATTTTTTCTTTCTGTTAGCTGTACATTGATACCTGACTCACAGCCCAGGTTCCGTTTCCTAATTCTGCTAGATTTAGTTAAAAGCACTTGGGACACTTGGGTGGTGCAGTCAGTTAAGCATCTGACTCTTGGTTTTGGCTCAGATCATCATCTCAGGGTTGTGAGATCGAGCCCTGTGTCAGGCTCTGCACTGAGCATGGAGCCTGCTTGACATTCTCTCTCCCTCTCTCTCTGCTCCTACTCCCACCTCTTTCTTTCTCTCTCAACAAAAAAACAAACAACAAAAAACCCCACTTCCTTTATCCTAATTCTAAATTGAAGGATGAAGAACTAAAGGCTTTTACTAAGGGAACTTGGAACTGGCTTCCAATCCTGGCTCTGACATTTACTGACTATGTAATAATATTCAACCTTTACTGACTATGTAATAATATTCAACCTTAATATTACCTCATCAGTAACTGATATAATCATAGTACCAACCTCAAAGGTCGGTATTAACTGTATATGTATTATTAACTACATATGTAACCGGCATCTCATAGGCCCTCAATAATGAAGAATACAATTAGCACAAAATTCTAAAATGGTTTTTACTCACTAATTTCTTCTAGGATATACATTTATCATTCTGAGTGTTTATCTTGTATGCTTTACTTATTTTAAGTTTTAGTACTTATTTTATCTTGAGTATCACTTTTTCCATTTTACTTTTTAAGTTTATCTTAAATTAACTATTATTTTATCTTGAATATGTATTTATGCATGATGTATTTACATAGTGTGCATTTTTAGTGTCTTATGAATTTTAGAAATGTATCTGTGCTCATATAGATGGCAGAAATAGGTATTTGTTTTTAACAGGAGAGCAGAAGACGCAGGATGTCTTTAAGAATCCAGAATTAGCTCGTCCTCCCATATAAGACAATTTCATTTTAATTTGGAAGCTACCAATTTGGACTTAGGGAATTATAGAATTGGACTAGGCTGAAGGTCATCTTTACTTTAGTCAGGATGGGTAAGTGGCATAAATATGGTTTCAAGGGATCATATCAATTACCAAAGAAGGAAAAATAACCTGTTTTCAAATACTAAAGGAGCAAATTCTTATATGGCAACAACTGATATGCTAATTATAAATAATTTATCCATTCGTTAGATAGCCTGAGGACATGAAAGTAATGACTCCATTTCATTACACATTCTATAAAATTTAAATCTTTCACTTATTTAGACAAGTCTTCCTCCTAATTATCCCAAATTAGTGCAACTCTAGTCCTAGTTATATTTATTACAATGTCTAGTGGGACATTATATACATAGCAAGTCCCATCTGACAAAGGCCTAATTAGATGATCAATTTTTCTTGTCTAGAGCTACAGATGAATACCAAGCATCCTGAAGAAAAACTTTTTCATGATGCTGTACTCAGACCTGAATTATTCTTGGAACAATGTTAAGAGGAGTTTGGGATGACTCAGTTTAAGAAAAAAGACTAAAAAATTTTTGCCCTTTGTATTTCTGTGGAATTTGGATTCACCTCTTGAGTATTCAGAATACCATCATCAGAGAACCATCCAGAAGATTAAGCAAAATGCCCCAGATCTGTCATCCTACATTGTACCTGCACTTCCAAGACCGCACCTCCCGTAAGACATCAGCCCCAGCTTCACTGGAAAGTGACAACACAGAGGGAGAAGGAACCTAGGCTTCTTATGACTCTTGAGCCTTCTGCCTGGCAAAGGGCCAATCTTAGAAAAATCCAAATGTTTGGTTTTCCCACTTCTGCATTCAGATTAAAGAGCACTGGTTATGAAAACCATTCAATCAAATGAAATTAAATTTAAAATTAAATGCCACCACAAATTCACCGTATCTGGCCTCAGCCAGGCTCCTCAAGAAGTTGCTCACCAATCTGTCTACATATCCCTCTTCTGGTACCAACTCAACTGTTCTGACTTCACCACCTTGCCATCTCTCTCTTCCACCTCTCACAGCCAGTGGCCAACTTCCTGCTTTGAGGAGGAGACAGACACAGTGGCATCGAAATCCCTCCACGTTCTGGTCCCCATGACCCTTCCAAGCTTTTGGTAACCCCTCTCCTTCTCTCCAGTTCTTTCTCTAGATCTGTCAATCGCTGTCCTGAGTCAGGATGATCTCATGCAAATCACAGCATGTCACAACCCTGCTCAAAATTCTTTTGTGACCCATTATCCTGCAAATAAAATCCCAGCTCTTCGGTTTGAACTCAAAGACCCCTGTAGATACTAACCTGTATCTCCCACCACCCCAGCTTGCCTCCAAAGGGAAGGAACTGCGTGTGTGAAGCCCTTTCCAGCTTTCCCTCCCTGCCCAGCTGACAGCCCCGGAAACTTTAAGGGCCAGCTTAGGGCTACTGTTCCGCTTCTGAAGTCCCCTGCGGTCCCCCAGATTTCAGCCAGGCACTCTTGCTGTATGGTACCCCCTCCCTCAGCTCCCTCCAAGCTTGTGTGATACTATCCTATAATTGCTTCTTCTAGGTCTCTGGAAAATTGTAGGATTTCCAAAGGCCAGGACTGGTCTGCACGCTCCTTAACTACAGGCACTCAGGTGCTCCGTGGACATGAGAGGACCGGGCCGAGTGAAAAAAGGGACAAAAAAAACAGAAGACTCACTGCCCTGGGCGAGGAACACAAAACCAGTGGCTATCACACATCACGGTTCCTCAGAATCACCTGAGGAGTCTACAGAATCCCGGGCCTCATCCCACACTTACAAACCTAAATCCTTGAAGAAGGAGGCCAAGGACACGTGTCTGCTTAACAAGCTCCCTGGATGATTCCGAAGAAGGAGCTAACTCCCGGGGGGTCCACGGACGGTATCCAGGAGCCACAGTCTGCACAGCCCGTTCCTAGCCTGGCTCTGTCCAGATGAGCGTATCTGGGATGCGAGGACAGGAGCCCCTCCAGGCTGACCTGCCAAATCCACCACACAACTTCCGGCCGCCCTGTCTTTACCCTCGGGGAGGACCTGTGGCTTCTCACCACCCAACATCTCACCTCCACGTATGTTCTAGGCTCTCGGTATATTTTAAGCACCAGGAGGGAAAGGGTCCTTGTCTCTATGTCCCAGAGCACTGCCTCGGAGCACACACCACAAGCAGGAAGGGCGTTCGGATGACCAGAAGTTAGCTTTACCCACATTTAAGAACGTCTCTCATTTGAGGAAAAAAGAAGACAGCATCCAAAGAAACTAGAAGCTCCTTGTATTTGCTGTAACATGACCTTCCACTGTGCTTATTAACCTGGGACTGTGGCCATCTTGGGGGGAAGGAAAAAAGCCTCCAACACTCATCATGTTTCTCTGTGTGGGAAATGACCACACAGAGATCACTCCGCCTTCCTTCCAGCTTCCCAGGGAAGAAAGATCATCTGGAACACAATGAAGCTGTGAACATCTGCACTTCCTAAGAGCACCCCACACCCATTAGGATGGCTACTGTCAAAAGAAAAGGGCGCCTGGGTGGCCAAGTCGGTCAAGCCTCTGCCTTCGGCTCAGGTCATGATCTCAGGGTCCTGGGATCGAGTCCCAGTCCAGCTCCCTGCTCTGCGGTAAGCCTGCTTTTCCCCCTCTCTCTATTCCTTCCCCTCTGCTCATATTCACTCTCTCAATCTAGCTCTCTCTCAAATAAACAAATAAAATCTTTTTTAAAAAAAGAAAAGAAAAAATGAGAAGAAGGAAGGTAGGAGGGAAGGAAGGAGGGTGGGAGAGATTCACAGAGAGAGGGTGGAAAGGAGGGTGGGAGAGAAGGCAGGAAGGGAAAGAAAAGAACAAATGTTGGCGAGGATGTGGAGAACCTGGAACCCTTCATGGTCAGTGGGCATGTGAAATGCAGCTGCTGTGGAAACAGCACGGAGTTTCCTCAAAAAATTAACCACAGAATTACCATAAGATCCAGCAATTCCCTGGTATATGCCCAGAAGAACTGAGAGCAGAGGCCTGAAGAGATGTTTGAACCCCCATGTTCATAGCAGCCAAAGGGCGGGAGCGACCCAAGGGCCCATCAACAGATGAATGGACACACAAAATACAGCCTCTCCATTTGCAAGAATATTGCCTTTCCTTAAAAAGGAAGAAATCCTGATGTCTGCTACAACCTGAACGCTGAGGACATTGCGCTGAGTGAAATAAAAGGACCTGAGGACACAGTGGTCACAAAAGGACAAATATGGCGTGATTGGATTTGTATCAGGTTTTTGGAATAGACAAAGTCACAGAGATAGAAAGTAGATGATTCACAAATTCACAAAGATGGAAACGGATGACTCACAAATTCACGGAGATGGAAAGGTGGCTGCCAGGGGCTGGGAGGAGGGGGACAGGGAATTACTACATCATGGGAACAGAGTTTTCGTTTGGCAAGATGGCAGCAGGTCTGTGGACGGCTGGTGGGGACCGCATGACGGAAATGTACTCCATGCCACTGAACTACACTTAGAAAGAATTCAGACGACAAGTTTTATGATACACGGAACTTACCACAATGAAAATAAAAGGGAAAAGAAATACACGACTAAAGAATGAGTCTGTAGAGTTACATATGCCTGTGCCTGAGAAGCAAACTATTCGTCTCAAAGCAGCAGGGCACAGGGAATGGCTAAGAGTCTTGTCATTTCCATACTTTTATTCCCAGCATAACATTAAATGCTTTTCTCTAAAGAAGTACTTGACTAATCAAATCTCTCCCAGATTGCTTTCCTGGCAATAAGAAGTTAAAAACAAAGATATGCAAATATTCAGAAGTCCCAATCTTGGCTGAATACAAGGGAATGTGACCTTTTTCTTTCTGTCAGTTTAGCTACTTTGGTGCCTTGATTCTAAAGCTAATACACAGAAACTATAAGTCACATTTTTTTTCCCACTTAAGAGCTGGCAATTTTGTTATATTTATTTAGTATTTTTAAGTCTGGTACAGGCAGAAGGAAAGTTTTGCTGATTAGCCATTAAACAGGGAAAGAGTTAATAAGAGATACAGTTTTAACTATTACATAGTGTCAAAAAGCAATTTCTAGGTTTTGCCCCCCCCTTTTTTTGAAAACCTAGTATATCTTAAAGCTTTGTGACTCTTCTTAAATATTCTAAAGAATACAGGAATTTGCTTTATTTATTTTACTCTAAGTATTATATACTCCAGGGGCGCCTGGCTGGCTCAGTTGGGAGAGCATGCCTCTCTTCATCTCAGCGTAGTAAGTTCAAGCCCCACCCTGGGTATACAGATGACTTAAAAATAAAATCTTTTGGGGGCACCTGGGTGGTTCAGTGGGTTAAAGCCTCTGTCTTCAGCTCAGGTCGTGAACATCGGTCTCTCTGCTCGGCAGGGAGCCTGCTTCCTCCTCTCTCTCTGCCTGCCTCTCTGCCTACTTGTGATCACTGTCTGCCAAATAAATAAATAAATAATCTTTTAAAAAAATTAATTAAATAAAATCTTTTTTTTAAAGGTACACTCCAAGGGTTACATAGGTGCTAGATTTTGCAAGTCTTCTGACCACCAGAAGTACCAAATGAAGATGATGTTTTCATATTATTCACACTCACTACATTGCCATGGGTCAAGGAACTCCCTCCCTTGGCCACTGAAACAGTAGGAGTGACCACACAGGATGTTCTCAGAGAGATTCCTAGGGGGAATCACAAAGACATTTTTTCCCTCTTCCTCTAAACTAAAGGTATTATAATATACATCTGATGTACTCTACGCCAGATTATTTTCAGAGATAAGGCCCACTTACCCTTTTTAGCCACCTATGCCTTTTTTTAACAGATTCACCCAAACCAAGTTTATTCATTGCTTTACCTTTACTTAATCCTATCTTGTGTCATGCAGACCCATATAGCTCCTCCTTTTTTGTCCCCTCCCCATACCGTCATTTAAATCTATGGTGTAGAACACTGTCCAATTATTCAGTTCTTTGGATCTGGGCCTATAGTACTGCTCAGGACAATGCTTGGTCTGAGCTCCTACGACAACAGACAGCAAAAGTTCAACTGTACTGTTTCTTCAGTGATTGCATAGCTAAAAAAGGAAAAGAAAAGTATACAGGAGAAAATGAGCCTGCCGAAGAAAAGGGTTTATGAGTAAATAAGATGATGTTTATGTGGGGGGACGGCTTTCCATTTAAAGTTTCAGATTTTGTTGTCAAGTCCTTTGGTGCCCAAACAAGTTAAGGCCTAGGAAGTTTATGATCCCAACTGTTTCATCTCCTCCAAGAATCAGGGAAGTTCCCCGCGTGATGGAAGGCTCATGGAAATATGAGACCAATTAAGACAAGGAAGAGCTCGCGATTGATAGATAAAGAAACTCTGTCTAAGGTGGTAAGAGAAAGGGTATGAAACACCAGCAGGAAAAGATTCCAGCCACCTTCTCTCTACTGCCTCCCTAAGACTCTCCACTGTCACCCCAACTGTCCCCCTGCACCCTCCCTCCCACCCCTTCGCCTGCCCGATTTTAGGAGACTACAATCCTGTAGGCAAGTCGAGGTAACTCTGAGAACTTTAGCTGGCAGAGTAGAGATAACTTTCAAAGAACATACACGAATATTTGAGGTTAATCAGAATATGCAGGAAAGGCGAAAATCTGTCCTCTCGGTACAGTGAAGGTCTCTCAAGTGCGGGAGACCTAGAGTTGGAGCAAGACAAACCACCAACATGGTCAAAGAAATTACTTAATATTTACTTAAAAGTGAGAAGTTAATTTTACTGGGGCGCCTGGGTGGCTCAGTGGGTTAAGTCTCTGCCTTCGGCTCAGGTCATGATCCCAGGGTCCTTCGATCGAGCCCCATGTCAGGCTCTCTGCTCAGTGGGAAGCCTGCTTCTCCCTCTCCCTCCAATGCTCCCCCTGCCTGTGCTCTCTTTCTCTCTGTTAAATAAATAAATAAATAAATAAAAACAAAAATGTTTTAAAAAGCCAACGCTTTCGTCCCATTCTGGAGTTCTAATTAGAGGGAGGCTTTGGGAGTTCAAGGAGTTGGCCACACCATGTACAGCAAGGTCTTCATACCTTTTAGGTTCATGATTTCTCCTTCCCTGGACTTTAAGAAAGGAGGATAGGGGGGAAGGGGCAAAAGTGTTGAAAATGAACAGGTAAAATGCAAACTCAGGAGTAAACAAGGCAAAAGCGGGAAGCTCTGAGTTTCCAAATCCCAGTGGCTACGGCTCAGGTGTCAGCCTGGGAAGAGAAGCAAAGTGGGGGACTGTGGCAGCTTTGAAAGCTGTAGGAGGATGGGGGCTTTCTCCCCCAGCTAAGGCTGCCATCCCAAAGCCCCGAGACCTGTGGCTGAACCAGCTGTTCCTAGGAAAGCTGCTGAAATTGTAACACATTTAACAAGTAGACCCAAACCGAACCCCCCTTTATCTCCTACACCATTCAGGGGGACTTCTGACCTGAGATTCCATGGGGCCATCGTTAAACTCACCTACAGAGGGAATGGGCTTGGTTTAGAGGAGAGAAGCCACTGGGGCTCACTTTCAAAACTGTCCCTGATAGACACACTGCAGACGCGGCATGGCTTCCCGCCGCCGACCGCCGCCACCTTCCCGTGATAGTCAATTTCACTGCATACACAAACCCGGGCAAGCACGCAGCCCCGCCCTCACCCCGGAAGAGGGTTTCTTCCCCCCTTTACCTTTAACTGAAAAGTCAATGTAGGTATCTCAGATTAAGCTGAGTCTGGTCCTACGGGGCGCTGTTCCTCTGATTCTAGCGACACCAAGTTCTCTTAGATGTGTCTCCCACAGGACTACTGAATACACAACAATTCTCTACCATTCTTCCTAAGACGGAAATTCAAGGACAAGTGAGCCCACTTGGGTAAATGAATACTTCTGTAGATTTCTTAAGATCCCATACCAAAATCAATAAGGAATGGAATATTTGATTTCTGATCACATGAGTAATAGGTATGAGAGTCAGAATGAACGGTTTTTAACTCTCCCTGATCGTGGACACGTTAACTGTTGTCTCCCTTCTTCTGCACCCTTGGTGTTAGACATTTAGGAACAAGTCAGTCCTGTACTTATGCCCCCAAAGAAATAATAATATAGTAGCAAAAATGTGCCAAAGTTCTTACCCTGTGTCAGGCACTGTGTTAATTACATTGTTCGCCTTTGCTCCTTTAATGCACATAACAACTATGGTTTTGTTTAGATAGGTTAACAGAGGAGAAACAGAGGACAGACTGAGCCCCCAAATTGCCAAGATTATGCAACCAGCGAGTGGGTGCGAGGACACCGATGTACAACCCTCCGATTTCAAAGCCCTAAGTCACAATGTTCCGCTGCTATATAAAGTGACGGAATGAAGCCAGCCTTGCAAAGGTAGAAAACCACCTGATACCATGGCCATCCTTCCTGTTCAGCTCTCGGGGCATGTTTACTCCCTTTAAAGCATTATTTAAAACTTTACCAACAGCCGACCACTGTCTTCATTTTAAGTAACTAGTCAGCAAGTGTGGGGGAAAAATGTCCAAATACTCCTCTCAATTATTTTAAAACCAATCAAAATGAAAAACTCAAATGAGCTCACTAGGTTAACAGAAACCAATGCTGGCTCTTTTCCGAATGTTAAGGACAGGCAGTCCTGAGACCATGCTTCCTATATGCCAAGCCTGGCTGTAAGTGCTTAGCCTATATTCACATAATTTGCCCCAAACCTCACGGGGACACACCATTATTATGATTCCCATTTTGCAGGTAAAGAAACCGAGGCCCCGAAGAAGTCAGTCCTTTAGCTGCATTTTATCAGCTCATCTTGGAAAGCCTGGATGACGAAGCTAGCGTCTCTGCTCTAAATTGCACTGGGACACAGCCTCTCTGAAAAGAGAGGCTGAACTACTTACTGAAATATTATAAGCAACTTGGGGATTTCAGGGGGTTTGGAGATCCAGGCTTGGAACTCCGCAGCCGAGCTTTTTTTTTTTTTTTTTAAAGATTTTATTTATTTATTTGACAGAGAGATCACAAGTAGGCAGAGAGGCAGGCAGAGAGAGAGAGAAAGAGGAGGAAGCAGGCTCCCTGCTAAGCAGACAGCCCAATAGGATCATGACCCGAGCCGAAGACAGAGGCTTTAACCCACTGAGCCACCCAGGCGCCCCAGTCGAGCTGTTTTGATGAGGACAGCCACTAGCGAGCACACACACGTGCCACCAACCCTGCCCCATGGCTTGCCACCTGCCAGCGGCCCCCTCCGCCTCCAGAACGCCACCCAGCACAACAGCGCCACCCTGCGAGGGGATGATGCCTCACAGCCCCCACCACTCTGAGGAGGAGTGCCGGCTCCCAAGTCTGCAAGGGCAAGGGCAACTGACTCAAATCCACATCGTGCACCCACGCCCTCCGTGCCAGGCGGGCCAGAAGGCGACCCCATGGCAAGTTCAGCACCCACCCAGAGAAATGAGGTTTCCGCCTCCCGCCAACATGCATAAGGCAGGTGTATGAATTCCCTGGAGGCTGGCCAAACTGAGGGTCCTAAACCGGAGAGCTTCAAACAAGAGATATTTATTCTCTCAAGGTGCTGGAGGCCAGAAAACAAAGGCAGGGCTGTTTCCCCTGGGGGGGG
>RCUC01143201.1:0-16182 GCA_003697995.1 Taxidea taxus jeffersonii | reverse complement strand
TGAGTCACAGCCCAATAAGCCTGTTTTCCAAGCTACGGGGTAGGGGAGGGGGAGCCGGGCTACTGAAGGTTTATTCCAAAAGCCGTTTCCTTTCAGGTAAAACTGACGGGCCAAGTGTGCGTTCTCTGCCTGCATCCTCGAGGTGAGGAAGGAGCTCCCTTCCTGGATGCATGTCACACAATCCGCCGGCTGGCTGGGACCCAACAGGTGAGTGGGGCATTGCCACACACGGGCCTATGGGAGCCGGCCTGTCACAGCCCAGGGATCCCCGGGGGCACCGGGATGAGGATGGAGGTGCTGCTGAGCCCCCAGGGGCATGAGCTCTCTTTACTGCAGGAACTGCCAGGCCCCGATGATTATGGTGTCCTCGCTCCTCAGGGTTCATCTTGCCTTGGCAAGGCCCCCTCCTAAGCAGGGCCTCTCTCATGCCAGGGAAATCTGATCTTATCGCTCTCACCCCTGGCCTGTAGGATAAAGTCCAAGCTCCAGAGCCTGGCAGGAAAAAGCCCTCCCCCTCCAACCTGTCCGTCCTGTAGTTCCCTATCCCCCAGAGGCGTCCCCACACATACCTAACGGGCAGCGCCATCTGCCTCGTGAACCCTCCTTGGGTCCTTCTTCCAGCTGGAGCCATTTGCTCCTTCCTCTGACCCACCAGGACGCGCTGCACTGAGCCAGCACCGAGCCCGCACCGACAGCACCCGGTACCTTCACAAACACACGGACACAATTCCTACATGGCAGGGACGCCTGGGTGGCTCAGTTGGTTAAGCAGCTGCCTTCGGCTCAGGTCATGATCCCAGCGTCCTGGGATCGAGTCCCACATCGGGCTCCTTGCTTGGCAGGGAGCCTGCTTCTCCCTCTGCCTCTGCCTGCCTCTCTGTCTGCCTGTGCTCGCTCTTTCTCTCTAATAAATAAACAAAATCTTAAAAAAAAAAAAAAATTCCTACATGGCAGAAATCATGTGCGGCAATGGGGATCCCAGTGAGCTCAACATGGGTGCGATCTCTGCCCCTGTGCAGCTGACCCCCAGATGGACAGACAGTAGCACCCACTAGAGCATCAGGCACTTCCCAACGGAGGGAAGGAAAAGCAGAACATTATGAGGGCCTAGGGTGTGTCCTTAGAAAGATCACCAGGGAGGCCGTCCTAAGGGAGGGACACCTGAGCTGAGAGCGAGGGGAGAAGAAGGAATCCCAAGCACGAGGACGGCTGGGGCAAAGGCACTGAGATGGGCAAGAGTGCAGAGCTGGAGGGCCGAGGTGGGCCAAGGTGAGGATGTCGGGGGAAGGCCACGGGCAGGTCACGCAGGCCTCAGGGGCCCGGCTCAAGACTGATTGAAGTCTTCATTATTGCTGCAAAGAGAAGGCACAGAACGGTCTGACACCAGGAAATGTAGTTACCAAGTCTGTGTGTGTCCTAACTCATCACTCTGGGGGCTGTGGGGGCAGTTCCTGGCCGCCCCATCGATCTCCCCTCCAGGCTAGGTCCTCACCTAGTGTTCGCGGAACACTCAACGATCTTCTAGCTGATCGAGATGGGGGGAAGAGCTGTCAGTTTAGACTCAGACCCCCCCCCCCACTTCCAAGCTCCTTCAGGGAAAACCCCAGGAAGATCCACCTAGACAGCCCCACATGCCCCACAGAACATAACCACTGTGACCCTTCTGGGCGATTCTAGGGCTGGAAGGGGCTGCAGAAGGAGGACTACCCCCCAACCCCCCCTCCCAGGTTGCCTTGGCTGTCACAGTGAGAAGACGGTTCTCCATGCTCCCCAGGGGAAACAGATCAAGAGGGCAGAGCACCCCTGAGCATTGGGATGGGGACCCTCCCAACACCCCAACCCCGGTGACCTACATGGGCAGGGCCCCCCAGGTCTGTTTAGTGACAGCTGACCCTTGGGCAGAGCCGCGGCGGCACCAGGCTGCTGGCTCCACGTGAACCCCGGGGCAGAAAAACAACTGAATCATCCTGATGATTCTCCAAGCAAAGCTCTCTTGGGGCCAATATTAAAAAAAAAAAAAAAAAAAAAAAAGGGCTTGGGGAGGTGGTTTCTATGGCAACCTGTTTTAGTGATCTGCAATGAACCCCAGGCCCACACCCTCCAACCTGTCCTCAAAGGCAGCCAGGAAAAAAGCATTAATCTCTGAGCTCAGAGAATTCCTTTCCATCGAAGACTAGAGGCTTCCCGGAAGCATCCCAGGGCAGAACGCTTTAGCGCTCTCGGGAAGACCTCAGAAACACCTCTTCCTCGGCTCACTTCTCCTGGGACCTGAGTACGGCGTCTAGAGAAGGCCCTTCAAGATGAGCCCCTTCTGGGCCAAAGCATCTTCCTCTGTTTGCTTCCTCACACCAAAGGCAGAAAGGCCAGCTTTGCAAACCCAAGCCCTGGGCTTGGCTTCTCTGCCACGGACCCTGTGCTCCCTACCCACCCAAGCCAAGAGCCCCTTGTTAAAGTCTTACATGAATATGAAAATAAGAATCTAAAAACAAGTGACATGACCAAGGTCACGTGCCAGTTTATCTGGTCTGGCTCTGAACCCTACAGGTCAACACGGTCAGGTCCGGGTGTAGCCGAGCGGGCCTCTCCCCTGGCCCTCACCCGGAGTCCCTCTGTCCTCCTCTTCACCAGCCCCCTCTGTCTCCTCTCTTCCCTAGGCCTCTGGAAAGCTCTGCCTGTCACCCTTTTCCCCAAAGGATTATTCTCTTCATAAAGGAGGAAACGTCCAGACCTTATCAGATATCCGGCTTCATGCTCGAGCACAGAGTGCAGTGAAAATTTATCCCAAAAATACCAGGGCTGGAAGGTTACACTGAGGTCACCTCAGCCATCTGAGGGCTGGCTGAGTTGTGTGCTCCCTGGCTGGGAAAGACTCCAGGGACCCAGTCAAGGCTTCCCAGGGAAATGCACGCAGCAGCTGAAACGCTGAAGCCCCACGTCCCCGCACCCCACCCCTGCCATGTTCTCCTGTAACCTTGTCTTCCACGCAGACTGGAACACGAGGACCCAGTTCTCCTTCACTATTTGGCCACCACCTGCCCGGGGCTGTGGGCACATGTGTGATTGTGGGAAGTGAAGGATGGGAGCCCCCACTCCTCGGGGCAGTCATTCCCAAACTCCCAGGGGCTGCCTGGGGCTACCTAGGGGCTACCGTCCTTGATGCTGGTAAACAGAGCATAAATAGCTGCGGCCGCCTCGAAGTCCCAGCTGCAGGAGCAGAATGCCTGCACACTCAGCAAACATTAGGCACCTCTACACACACGGACATTCACTTCTCATGGCAACCTGGCCGTCCTCAAGACTAGGAACTATCCACATCCCCATTTTACAGAAAAGGAAACTAAGGCTCACAGAGGTCACATGATCAAAGTGGCCTTGACCTTCTACTGAGCACTGCAAGAACCACTTCACAGGCATGGCGTCGTGTGCTCTGACCAACGTTGTAAGAGGTTTTCCTGGTCCTGATACCATCTCACAAATGGGAAAACAGGAGTTGTAGCGAGGTCAGGGAGGAGCTTTGGGTGTGCCTTGCCCATGGCCCCCAGCCCTATGAAAGCACAAGGGACTTTGGGCCACCGGCAAGGCAAAGGCCCTGGAGGACATGACATGGGGACAGCACCCACCCCCCTGCCCAGCAGGCAGGGGGCTACCAGCAGGGCCATGAGCAGGCCACAACTGCTTCTGGGCTGCTTGCACAAGGGAAGTGGGAATCCGTGGCAGAGCCGACCAAGAAGGGAGAGAGCCATGGGGAAGCAAGCAAGGGAGGCTGAGGTCACGACCGCAGACACAGGCAGGAAAGAAAATGTTTCAGCAGGAGGGCTACTGTGTGGCCAAGGAGGCTAAGGAGAGTCCCCTTTGTGTGGCTACAAAAGGACAGGACATCAAATCTCCAATTATCACACACTGAAAAGCATGCTCAAGCATCCCCTCCCAGCAGGGAGGCCCTCCACGTTGGCTATATGACTGTTTTTCAAGGAGATGAATCATGGTCTCGTCTACAACAGAGAAAACACAGGACAAGTCAGTGGGGACAAAAGCAGCACCTCCCAAGGTGGGGGGTGGGTCACTGAGGGGTCAAGACCGTGGGGGGATGGGGGACGGGGGCAGGGAGGAGGGAACAGCCGCCACGCGCTCAGAGACCAGCACACAGGGGTCCAAGCAATGAGCTCGGGGGCGGGGGGGGGGGGGGGGGGGGCGGCGTGCACCAAGGCAGGACCCGGGCAGCTGGGCAGGCTGTTCTACCTCAACAGCCCCCAGGGGTCCGTTTCTCAACACGAGGCAGGAGGGTCCCAGTCCCAGTGCCAACTCAGAACCACGGACAACGACTGTGTTTGCTGTGGGGGCGGAGGCCACATCTGGACAGGGCAGCGCTCTGATCAGTAACGCTCATCTACCGCGGCAGAGAGCTGAGGGCGAGCTGACCATACCCCGACTGGATCCTGTCTGACACCCAAGGAGACAGAGGCCCTGGCAGGGAGGTGCCCACCCACATGCTGGAAGCAGCAGGACCACGACCCTGGACTAGATGGCAAGACAGCCGTTGAAGTTCTAGAAGCACACAGGGCCATTCTGGGGCTGTCCCTCCTCACTGTCCTCGCTCACCTGGAACCTGTGCACCAGCTCCATGGACTGGCTGTCGTTCTGGTCGGCTTCGAGGATGACATCAGTCAGCTTGTGGATGATGACGTCCAGGGGACCCTGCTCCTCAATCGGACGGCTAAGGTTCAGCTGCCAGGGAAAGGCGGGGCGGGGGGGGGGGGCATGGAGAAAAAGAACAACTTCAGCACCTGATCCCACTGCCCCACTGTCTCCCCCCAACCCACCTCTGCCCCGTCCCTGTAGCCCTGGGAGAGCGGGCAGGAGGAAGGCCGGCGCTCATGGGAAATACCAGCAGGACAAAAGGAACAAACCCACTAAGCTTCTAGAACTCCCCCAGGGCAGGCCCTGTGTGTGCACCTCTGTCTCCGAGCCCCACAGCACCCCTGGATACCGAAGACACACACGTGGAACCAAGGCACCTACGGCTTAACCGACCGTCGCTATAAAGGGAAAACGTCTACCGGACATGCACGATCTGCTCAATGACCCCGATGTTTCAGGTCAGGAAACCAGGGCTCTGCGAGGGGAAGCCAAATGACTGAAGTCACACAGCCAGGTCTAAAGTGAGATCCAGGCAGATACTCTTACCACGAAATGATGGCCTCAGCAGAGCTGCAATCCTCACCCCCCTGAGAGGCACCACCCTGAGAGACGGGCAGCTTGCACTTCACCTTGAAATCCAGGCTCATCCCGACACCATGAGGGAGTGCTGGGTGGCCCTGCTGGCCCTGCCCCACAGGGGGCTCTGTTTGTTTTTTTCAAGAACGCTGGGTTAGGAAGATCAAATCCCAAGGGAGCCAGACCCACCGGCTGACAGAGCGTTGGTGTCACCTGACCCCAGGGCCGGAGCACCTGCCAACAACCGGGCAGCCCTACACCACGCTCCCTGACCCGCCAGATGTCTGCCACCCGGCACGCAGCCACCACCAGCTGCAAGGCCAGGCCCCTGGAGGCAGCAGCACCAACCCGGCACCTGGCTGACCCCCCGGGTGGCCTCAGCAGAGGCCAGAGAAAGTCACCAGCTCCACCCCCACTCGCCGCCCCCCCGCACCCCCACTCCCACCCGCAAGCAGGGCTCCCTCCAGGACTCCAGGCTGTTTCCAAGTCGCTAGTAAAGAAATCACAGTATCCGCTCTGGGTAGGCATCATGCTGGGAACGGTTTTTATCTTGCAGCCACGTGATGAAAGGTGATTTTACAAATGAGGGGAGTGGGGAACTCGGACTTTTGGAATCCCAACCCCCCTCACCCTGGGGTCTGACAGTGAGAAAGTGGGGGCGCTCAGATGCAGATCTGAAGCCTGAAGCGAGCTTGCCGTCCAGTGCACCCGGCCCCAGCCCCAAGCCCACTCTGGGCCCTGGGAGGCTGGGCTCTACAGCCACAAGCAGCTGGCCGCCCTGTCCTCTGGCTTCTGGCCGAGCGGCCAACGGAGGCACATGAGAAGATGGGGGGAGGGGGACAGAGGTGTCCGGGTGCCTGCTCCCACCATCCTCGCACCCTCGCCGTGTTTCTGACAGCAGACACCCCCATCAAGCAGGCAGCTCCTCTCCCAAGCCCTCCACGTCCCGAGGGCTCCCCTCCCCTGTCCCCTCAAGCCTGGGGTGGTGACAGTTTGCCATGCTATGGGGGCCGCGCCACATCTCGCTGGTGGCTCCGACCCAGCCCCCACCTTGCCATCCTCTCTTAGTTAAACTCTTGTCTCGTCAAACCTTCCAAAAGCACCAGCTAAGTACCAATACTTAGCTTTTTTACGTCTTCCGAAAGTACCAGTATCTTAACTTGGAGCCTCTTCCCACCACAGGGTGACTAGCCTGTATACAATCCAGAACAAGTCAGACTAGCTAAGGAGGTGGCCATTCCCTCCAGGGCTCCTGGATGGAGAAAGGAAGCAGCGCTTGCCGTCTTCACAGTCCCACTGTCACAGGCCAGGACACCAAGAGGCCAGGGAAGAAAAGTCACGGGGGGGCGGCAGGGGGAGGGCGGGTGCTGGATGGAGGCCCAACAGCAACACCTGCAGGCTGAGTGTGCAGCCGAGCAGCCAGGTGTCCTGGGCCTGTGCACCAGCCTGGCTCCTCATCCCCACCCCGGGCCTCAGTTTCCCCTCTAATACAAACAGGAACTTGGGAGGATCCTTCTGCTTCTGCCCGTGGAGTCGGGATTATGTTCCCATCCAAACCCACTTCCTGGGGAAAACAAACCAAAACAAGGAACAGAATTGGAAGGAAGGGGAGCAAAGCCAGTGGGAAGTGATACCCTGAGCAGAGAAGCGCAAATTCTCAGAAGATGCCACAGACGCAAACCTACTTTGGCTGTACCCGTGGCTCCACCGTGACAGGTACCACAAATGAGAAGCTAATCTTTTCAGACCGAGGCAGCTAGAAACAGCAGAGAACTGGGTCACACGGGGGAAGCCCCAACCCCGCCAGTGTGCACATCTCCAGGGAGGAGCTGCTGGGTCTCCTGTATGGCATGAGGGGACAGAAATGTGTCCCAGTGGGTTTGTGGAAAGGAGATGCCCCTGGCTTGTCCCAGCCTGGCACCAGCCTCGGGCCTGCAGACCTGACAAGCAGGGGCTGTTCGGAAAATAAGCTCTCCGCGTTCCTGGCCATTCCACTGAAGGTAAACAGTTGAATTCTGGAAGCCGGCCATCTCCCTTTGTATATTTTCCAAGCATTTTTATGCCAGTAAAACCATTTCATGAGAACAGCAACTTGGGACACACATCAGGCCTGGTCTGGTCCTGACTTGGCCGTCTGTCACCGCAGCATCTCTGTTGAGACCTGACTGGAGTGGCCGCTGGCTCCAGAAGGTTCTCCAGCCCAGCTTCTCCTCAAGCGGCCAGATAAGCCACATTCGCCCTGAAGGGTCTATCCTCCTGCAAAGACCTCAAGGGGACTTCAGTCTCTCCCTGCTGGCTGGGAAGGAGAAGGTGGGCCCTCTGGGGCTCCCACTCAGGAGCGGGGCTCAGGCAGGGTCCAGGCACACCATGGGCGAGCAGGCCAGCTCCCAAGAAGCCAGGACACTGCAGAGGAGTAGACCCTGGTGGCCCAGGCTTCATTTCACAGATGGGGTGTGGAGGGGAGCTCAGATGGAAGGGAACTCGTTTCAACTGTCATTCTGCTTTTCTGACCACACTCTGCCCCCAGAAAAAGGGAACTTTCCCAGGGACTTCTTGTGGTCTGCGGAAGGGGTTTGATCTGTCCCTCAGCCGGTAACAAGGAGGTCTCAACGGAAGGGCCGCCCACTGTGGCCAGAGGAGGCCTGTCGGTGCCATGCTTCCAAGTCACGCCACCCTGTGAGGCCAAGGCTGGACACTGTTCCG
The DNA here is from genome assembly GCA_003697995.1 of Taxidea taxus jeffersonii. NCBI lineage: Eukaryota > Metazoa > Chordata > Mammalia > Carnivora > Mustelidae > Taxidea > Taxidea taxus. The sequence continues at coordinate 8,265 of RCUC01143201.1, read as the reverse complement.
CACCGAGCTCAGAGCTCAGGCTTCAGAGGGAACAAGGGCCCACTGTTCCCCTCAGAGACTCTGACAGGAGGCTGGTTGGCAGTCGGGGGAGGGCAGGAGGAGTTGGGACAAAGGCCTACAAAGCCCAGTGGCTGGAATGTGACCTCTGACCTCCGCAACAAGCAACCCAATCACACCCAGCCCAGGATCCAGGTGAGCTAGTGTCTGACCACCCCCGTGACCCCCGCAGCGGGGAGGAAGATGGGCACGGCAGACGCCCGGAAACCCCCACCGCAACTCGGCTGCCCCGGGCTGGGCAGGTGATATAACTGCTCTGTGCCTCAGTTTCCCCATCCATAAAATGAGGGTGTTCCTACTCCCAACACCTTCGTGGGCTGTTTGGGTGGGTTAGAACATTGCATTTACAGACATGACGCAGGGCTGGTGCAGAGCGGGTGCGGTGGTGACACCGGAGAGTGCTCAGAAGACGCTGGCCGCAGCTCGCTGGCTCGCTCATTCATTCGACTAGCATTCTCTGCTTGTCCTGGCTGCCAGACACTGACAGCCCCCGCGCTCCCTTCTCAGGGCTGTCGGTCAGTAACAGGACTGTCCCGGCACACTGTGGCAAGATACAGCCGCGTGCCGCTCTAGGTCCTGCCTGGGAGACGAGCTCCCTCTCCCCAGCATGTCCCTCGGCCCCACGCCCTTTTGTCCACACAGGGACCTTGCACTCATTTTCCAAGTCCCAGCTCCACAGTTCAATCCCTTTCCAGACTTCCCAACTCACTACAGCCCAAACAGGACTATGTGATAGGCCGTCTGGTCTCACCCAGAGCCCAGGACCCTTTGCCTCTCCCTCCACGACTGCAACCTCACTTCCCAAGACAAAGTCACGGCTCTAACTGACCCTTCCACACCAGACCCTGACCCAACAACCAGCTCTGAGCCTGGGCTCCCCAGGACCTAGAATGGTGGCTTGAGGTAAGAAGAGCTTGCCGAATGTGTGCTAAATGCCACTGATGTTTCAAAGAACAAAGTGAACACTGCAGACCAACTAGAAGGCACATTCCATGAAGCAGGAGGATTCTTTCCAGCTATGGGGGTTAGAAACAGCCTCCTGGAGAAGAAGGGGGAGGGAAAAATGGAGCAAGGAAGGTATGATGCAGGCAGCAGGAGTGGCTACAGAAATCATCTGCATTCGATTCTCCACTTGCACTTGGGCAACTGCAAATGCCTGGGGGGCCACAGGCTACCACATCTGCAGAAAAAACTGGTCCTATAGCACAGACCCTAGGCCGGCCGCCTGGAAGGGGAGGCCTAGGACCACCCCTCTCGTGCTGCGTCTACAGGTTGGAAACGGGATCCTAGAGGACCAGGCATCTCCCACGACTGCAGTTGTGCTACACTGTGAACACTTAAAAATCCTGAGTGTGTTAAGGCAAAACGAGGAGATTGTAGGGTTGAACAGTTAGCCCGCCCTAATACAGTCCCCCGAGGAGAAAGTGTGTATGCAGTGGAAGACGAGGGTACCCCAACAGAGGCTTCCAGACGTCTCCAAACTTCCACACGTGCTTCCCTGATGGGATCAATAACCAGCCAGATAGGAAAGAAATGTAAAACCATCTCTGGGGCTCATCAGGGAGGCAAGGGACCTGGGAGAACGGGCTCCCCGCCCCTGATGCTAGGGCTGCTCATCCTCTCTGGATGCAAGATGCAAGGTGTTTTGTGACTGCAGAAGTCTGGGCTGCTGAAAACAACCCATCCCTCTCTGAACGGCTGGCCAGGCTGCACAGGAAACAGCTGGGCGACAGGACCACCCTCCCGCATCCCCAGCCCCTAGGCAAGAAGACCCACTGCCCTGTGGCTAGGGTGCAGCTGTTGCACACTCACCCAGAGTCAGGCCCGGTCCTTTTTTTTTTTTTTTTTTTTTTTAAGATTTATTTTGGAGGGAGGGAGAGGGAGAGAGCCTGAGAGGCAGGAGGGACGGAGGGAGAGGGAGAATCTGAAGCAGACTCCCCACAGAGCACGGAGCCTGGCCGGGCCCTGTCCTAAGCACCTGACATGCACTAGCTCATACAGTTCTTCCAACGGCCTGAGATCGAGACCCACAAGAGGCACAGCGGTCAAGTAACACGCCGCAGATCTCGCGGCTCATGCCGACTCTTCTCTGTTCCCAGGCAACAGCACGGCCGTGAAATCAGCCTGAGGGATGCCCTGGCTGCGGGCACGGTGTCCTGTTCCACTGAGGACAGCTCAGTGGGCCTCCAGATGGGAGCTGGTCACCAGGAAGGCCAAGCCACAAGCTTTCAGCCTCATCTCCTGTCTGCCAGCAAGGGGAGAGGGACTCAAAAACTGAGTTAATGCTCAACCATGCCAACATGATGAAGACTCCGTAAAAGTCCCAGAGGTGCAGAGCTCGGGGAGGTGTTGAAGTACGGCGCGCACCAAGAGAACAGGGAGCTTGGCATCCTTTCCCACAGACCCTGCCCTGTGCCTCCCTCCCAGCTGGATGTCCAACCAGACCCTTCATCACAGCTTTTTATAATTAGCCAACGAGCAGGAAGTAAATTGTCCCTAAGTTCTATGAGCTGCTCTAGCAAATTAATGAAACCCGAGAAGGGGGTCCTGGGACCCCTAACTGAGAGCAGCCTGGCTGGTCAGGAGCACAGATGACAAGATGGACTTAAGAGTGGCATCTGGGGACAGGGGGCGGTAGTCTTGTGGGACCAAACCTTTCGCCTGTGGGACCTAACACTATCTCCAGGCGGAGGTAGTCAGAACTGGGTTACAGCGACGGACACCCAGCTAGGGTTACAAGACTGCCCAGTCAGGGGTGAGGGCTCCACGGAGCTGGTGCTGGAAGTGTTCTGAGTGTGCAGTAAGCGTGACAGTAAAGGACAAGGGCAGGGGGCGTGTTTTTCTTAATAGTGCACACCATAAAAGTCAGCTATTATCTTTTCCTGTTCTTATGGTTCACAGTTTTACTGACCGGTGGAAATTTCCCTGACTCTCTATCCAGCAGGGTGCAAGCACAAGCCAGAATTTGAATTTCACAAAGCTAGGTCCCTTGTACTGACTCACACGACACTCCTCAAAGTGTCTGCTGCCACCGTGAAATTTACTGTCATTAGTAATGGCCAACATTTATAAAGTCCTTACTTTGGGCCATATACTATGCTCACAGAAGCTTACTACACGAGGTGCAGCTGAGGACACGGAGGCACAGAGAGGTTAAGTCATGGGTCCAGGGTCACAGAGTTACAGCTGCCTGGGACCTGGGTCTCCCTCCTGCCCAAGCCAGACAATTAACCTCTAAACCAAAAGGTGCCCTGGGTGCCTGGTGTTTTCCTTCCATCCCCTTCTCCCCTAATGCACTCCTGCAGGGTGGTATGTTTTCAGCAGTGACTTCAAATGGAAGTTACTAGATGAAAAGTTTAGTCTCAACCAGGGTCCAGACAAAATAGCCTGGATGAAAAGTGAGTGGGCGCCACGCGGCTGGATTCCCCTGCGCTCTCCATGGAGCTGGGTATCTGGGACAAAACCACATCTCCAACATTTAAAGCCTCGCTATGCGGGAGCAGGTATCTGCTGAAAAAGAAGTCGGGTCTGGTGCCTCATGATCAGACTTCTGAAGGGAGCCGAGCCTTGGAGGATGCAGCACTGGTGATGTCTTTTCAGCAAGGTTGGTTCCAAAAGACAACTCGGGGCAGCAGACTGAAGTCTTTTCCCCAGCAAGAGCAACTCTCCCTCCCCAAGGAGCCCAAAGGAGCCCCCAGAGAGGACAGGAGCTGGAGGTCACCTGCAGCTGCCACCAATATCAGCAGGCTGGGCTGAGGACAGAGCCGGTCACCGCGGGAGCCCCTGGCCCAGGATGGGGAGCGGGACTGTCGCCAACACTCTCTGCCCCGATTCCCCAATTTCTCAGTAACTGGTTTCCAGTTACTGGGTAATAACAAACAGCGATCTGGTTAAGGCTGTTAGAGTGAACAACCAAAGAGTGAACAACCTTTTTCCCCCAGAAGATGAGGGGCCAAGCTGATGAAATGGTATCAGGACAAGCGGACCTTACAGTTCCAAAGTTCCGGGCATTTGCAAACTGACCACTTCAAAGAGCCAAAAAGCTTACACCCACTCAGCAAGCGTGGCTCCTTGAGAAAAGGGCTGACCCCGGGTTCTTAGGAGCTAAGAAAACCCTGGCCCTGGTCCAGTGCTAGGGAGCCAGGTTCAAGAGGAGATTGAAAAGATAAATGCAACCATGTCCTTTGACCCAGTAAGCCAACTCCTGGGATGCTGGCCGGAGAAAAAAAATCAAGAGGTGAAAAATCCCTCCCGGCCCATGGAGAGTGGCTGAGGCTATGTCGACAAAAGATAGGACAGAGAATACAGGCCCCCAAAAGGGGGCCCGGCTGGGTAACAACAGACATACCCACACCAGAAGATATTAAAGAGTTACTGGGCAGATGGGGCCTACTGGAAACAAGTGTAGGGTTGGGGGGGGGATGCCCCAACCACGTGAACCCACGAAGCTGGAAAGGAAACACAAACCCGAATGAGTGAGGTGCCTGGGCACAGAGGACCCATCATGGGAACAGAAGCCCATGGGGACACATGGCGGGATGCACTTCCTGGTTTCCTTGCCACGGTGTGGTCACGTGACTGGTTCTGGCCAACGAGCCTCGAGCTGTGAGCCCTGGCCTCCTGGCACAGGGTTCCCCTGCAAGTGCCAGGGCCTCCTGAGCGCTCTCTACGCTGGCAAAGGACTGGCAACGTTCGAGGTGGAGCCTTGGATCTCTGAGCACTTGTGAACTGAGGCCCCAGCTGACCCCCACAGACACGTGGCATGAGTGAGCCACCACAACCCCATTTTAAACTGTGAAGATTTGGGGTTTCTTTACACAGCACACGCTAGTCCTAATGGTGCCCCGCAGGTTTCTCTTGTCCCACTTGTTCGAACAAAAGGAGCATGGAAGGGAAGAGGAGGGGAGGGAAAGCTAATGAAAGGAAATGGTAACTTCCAGGTAACTTCCTGGGTGGAGACTGGGCTTTTGTTGGGGTTTGGTTTTTGCTGTTTTTTTTTTTAAAACATATAATTCAGTATTTGGATGAAATATGACTACAGGGATTTATCCTGTAAGGGGGAGATTGAATGTCTAATCCCCTCAGATCGGACGACAGAAACCTTGCATGGAGTCACGCCATGACATGGCTGCCCTCCAGCACCCCCAGAAGAGCCCTAAAATTGGCCCGATGAGTCCCTCGAGCCTGTGTGGCTCAGCTAAGGGGGCTGCTTCCAGCATGCAACGGTTCTCCGTGGCAGCTGCTGGTGGGACTCAGGGCAGTGGAAACGAAACCCTCCCTTAAGGTGCTAGGCACCAGCCTGGTCCTGTCCTGAGGGGAACACGCAAACCACGAGCTGGTGAAAAAGAAAGAAAACGGCGTGAAAAGGACTGCAGATCTGGACCCGTGGGAAGAAGAGTCAACGTTCATATTAACAAAGGCTGACTGCAGAGAAGGAGAGTCGGGATGGGGGGTGGCGCCCCCACTTAATTCCCTGTTCCCATGCCAGAGGGGGAAACCCAGAGCCCTTCTGCCTTAGCACACCCTGCCCCATTGTGGGCCAATTCTCTCCCTGAGCACCCACAGGCCCAGAGGTGCTGTGCTAAGCACATCTCTTACCCATTTCATCTAACCCCTAAGATGTCCCTAGGACGCAGGGGAGGATATTACCACTGGACAGAGGAGAAGAGGAACATTCTAGGGGACAACACAGCCCGACAGAGGTTGTATAAGCAGTAAGCAAGTGGGGGAGACAGTCTCTGTCCCCCAGTCCCTGTGGCTCCAGGACAGGTGTTCCTAAGCCCTCTGCTTTCCTTAGGAAATGGACAGGCTGGAGAGACCTTGTTCCTCGAGGTGACAGCAGGGGGCTGGGGTGGCCGCCACGCACTCTAAGACATGGTCTGCAGGGCTGCTACCGCCCACCAGGACTGGGGGCAAGACTGTCCACCAGTCTTGGAGGGCCCCCCACATGGGGTCTGGCCCACAGCTCCAAAAAGGGCAAGATAAATATGGGAATTCATATATGAGAACAGTGGCATTTGAAAACGGGATAAAAGATGGATTATTAATAAATGTCACTGGCATGATTTAGTATCCACCTGGAAAAAAATACATATATGGAGCTGCATACCTTTCTGTCTTCCACCAAGAAAAATTCTAGGTGGAACAAAGATGTAATGATAAAAACCGAAAACAGAAATACTTGGAGGAACCTTTGAAAAATAATTTGGGACATGAAAAACCAAAAAAATGAAAATACATTCTGAATCATAGAAAACTAGAGATTGCTTTTGGGGCAAAAACTACCACAAGTCAAGTTCAAAGGGCGATAGAGTAAGGACGTTAAGCAGGTGTCAGCAGCGCCCGTGGTGGGGGGGCCTTCGCGCCTGCCGGGCAGGGGTGCTGGCCTCAGGCCCCGTGGCTCAGAGCCTCTGTTGAGTGGACAGTGGCATGCTGTGTTGGCAGCAGGCAGGATGGAAAAATCCAGAATCCAGATCCCTGACACGCTCAACGGTGCCTCCACTCTCTTCCTATGTTAACCCCCACATTTACTTTGCCCACTTTGGATTCCCCGTTAATATGTGCGGTCTTGTACCAATACTGCGTTGGTCTGGCTTCCTTCTTGTCCTCCCACATTATTTTAATTACAGTAGCTGTACGATACAGTTTAATACCTAGAAAAGCTAGTGCCCCCTCTTCAGTCTTTTTTCAGAGTTTTCTTGAGAGTCATACTCATTTCTTTTTCTTTTTTCTTAAGACTTTATTTATTTTAAAAAAAGATTTTATTTATTCGCTTAAGGGAGAGAGAAAGAGAGACAGAGAGAGTACTAGCAGGGGGAGAGGCAGAGGCAGAGGGAGAAGCAGGCTCCCTCCCTGCTGAGCCAGAAGCTGGACATGGGGCTCCATCCCAGGACCTGGAGATCATGACCTGAGCCAAAGGCAGACACTTAACTGTCTGAGCCACCCAGATGCCTCTCCTTTATTTTTTTCTGCACATCTTCTAGAACAGAACTGGGATGGGGGAAAGTCACGTTGATGGGCAACTTGGGGGAAACTCATGGGTTGAGGTTGAGGGTTCCTACTGAAAACATGGTATCCTGCTGTATTTGCCGACTCACATCACAAACGTCTAGTTTTTCATATCTAATAAGCTCCAACAAATTGCTAAGAAGGAAACACCACCACAGAAATAAAAATGAACAAAGAAATGTTCAGACTTCAGTACAGAGAAGTAAATAAAACAGCTCCAAAGTGCATACATGTGAGAAAATGCTAAACATCACACAGGAGACCAAAGCAAATTGTAATTGCATTAAGATACCACGTTCTGCCCAGAGATTGGCTAAAAGTCTGAGAAATTGGTAATACGCCCTGTTGACTGGGGTGTGAGGGACTCAAACCCAAGGGAGGGGGGAATGCAAATTTGAATCATCGCCACAGGAAGCAAGTTGGAAGTATCGGTCTCAACTGTAAGTCACACACCCTCTGGCCAGCAGGTTCGATTCTAGGAACTCAGCCCAAGTGAAGTGCAAGGTCAGGCATTGCTACTTTATTTGCTATGCCTGGCTGCACCGGTGTGGGGGGGATGGGGGGGAAGAAAGAGGGGAGGAGGAAGTAAAGGAAGGGGAAGGGAAATGAGGAAGGAGGAAGGAGGAAGAGGAGGAAGGAGGGAGAGGGAGAAACAGTCCATCAGGAGGGGCGGACTGAGGCACCTACAACACCATAAAGAACGGGGAGTGTCTTCTGCACCGAGGAGAGGTTTCCAAGAAGGTACAGATCACCAAGGACAGAGCAATACAGCCATATGGGGAGAAGAAAAGCCTGGCGTGCATGCTGCTTATACATGAGGGCGCGTCTCAGGAAGGTCACGAGGAGCCGGTCAAAGTGGCACCTTCCAGACTGAAGGACCAGGGGCTCCGCGGGGACCAGCGTGGGCTCTTTTTCATTTCCCACCACTGAGACGTATTACTTACATAATTTTTTTAAATTACCAGGTGAGCAGTACGTACAAAGAACATGTGTTTGGGGTCAGACCCGAATCTAAATCCAGCCAGTATGTAACACACTGAGCGCCTACTGTGTGCCAGACGTTGCTATAAGCACGGGAATCATCCCCACAACCACCTGGGAGGCGAGACTATCTTACTCCCATCATACAGATGAGGACCCCAAGGCTTGGACAAGGTGGACAACGCGCCCCGTTCACACAGCTAATTGGGGTGGGGGGGG
>RCUC01143200.1:0-14960 GCA_003697995.1 Taxidea taxus jeffersonii | reverse complement strand
GTGTGTGTGTGTGTGTGTGTGTGTGTGTGTGTGTGTGTGTGTAGGTGGGGAGGGGGCTTCCCTGGGGGGTTCCGAGCTCTCGGGAGCACTGCCTGCAGGCAGTTGTCTCCTCTCGTGTCCCACAGGAGCCCCGGGACCGTCAGCGCGGCCCCAGAGCGCCCTCCGTGTGTGCATGACATGAGGCTTGTGTCTCCAACAGGCAGCAGGTTTGAGCCGGGCCTGGGTGCGCAGGGGAGCCGGGAGCTCGGAGCCGGGGACAGCCCCGGGGGAGGAGCGGGGTGGGCTGGCGGGGTTCCTTCCTGGGATGGCACCGGCAGCCGGACTTCTCGGGACGCCCGCTGGTATTCCTGACGGCACGGCGGCCCATGAGGGTTCTCGGTGTCCAGGCGCTGTGCTCCCCGACCCGCCGTGCTCAGCGGCCCACCTCCACGCCACCTCGCTGGGAGGTCAGGGGCTTCACGTGGTGGGTCTGGATGTGGCCGTGCCCTCAGCCTCCCAAGGCCCAGTGAGGGGACAGGAGGAGGAACAAGCCTGAGTTCTAACAAGGCCTCCTCCCCAGACGGCTCTGCCGTGGGGACACGTCCTTTCCGCTGCATCTCTGTCCCCGGAGAAGGGCGCAGCCTCCCGGTGGCCAGGACTGTTTCCGGCCTGGTTGGCAGGGGACAAGGATATGCCATGTCCTTGGCTTCTGGTCCTCTCCACCTGCGGGACCAAGTGTTGATTGAGGTGACCCGACTCTCCCGGCCTCGTGGAGCCTTGGGGATGGTCTGAACCGTGTGGGGGGGGGGGCGCACCAGACACAGCGCGGGGTGAAGTTCGCGTATCCTGGGACCCCGCCCGGTGCCGCCCCCTCCCACCCCCGCAGCCAGGTCCCCGAGTCAGCCCTGCACGGAGCCCGCTGATGGCAGGGGGAACTGGCCCTGTGTCCCTAACGCAGCTCCGACAATCAGCGAGGACAGATTGCGCCACGTGGAGGGACCTGGCCAGCGCAGGGCCACCTGGTGCAATTTCTTGTCTGGGGCTGGAAGGCCTGGTGCTTCCGTCGTGAACGCAGCCGGCCCGGGGCCCAGTGCGGGGCGCAGCCTTTGTCCCCTGAGAGGGGCGGGAGGGGGTCCCTACTGCGAGCGGGGGAGGCGCTGCCAACACGCGCAGCTGGGCCAGGTGTTCCGAAAGGCTCGGCCGGCCGCCAGCCACTCACCTGCAGGGACTCTGGCTCCCGGCAGCAGAGCCGGAGTGGGAAGGAGGGGTGAGGCCTGGGAAAGCAGGAGCTAGCCGTGGCTGTGGTGGTGGGCATGGGCCCCTGCAAACCAGATGTAGGTGGTTTGGATGTTGTGGGACCTTGGACGGGAGTTCAGGCTGTGCAGGGGGAGCAGGGGCAGGGGTGAGGAGGTGGGCATGGCCCTGGGGAGACGCTGTAGGTTCCTTATGGTGGAGGGGGACAAGGCAAACACCCCTGCAGGCAGGATTTCCCGAAGGCTAACTCTGGATGCCAGCAGCATCCCCTAGCCCCACAGGGTCCCAGATCCCGTGGGTGCGCGAGCAGGAGGCCTGGGGGCTCGGAGGTCCCCGAGCCTGGACTTCCTCATGCCGCCCAGTCCTTCTGGCTGCAGGCCGTGCTTTATCGGGCGGGCGTCCTTCCCTCTGGTCGGCGGCCCTTTGTCTCTGCCCGCGCCCCACCCAGGATGCCGCATCCCACGTGGGTGTCGGGTCTCCTCGGGCTGCTCCTGCCCTGAGCCTCTCATTCATTCACGTGAGTCTGAGTCCACGGACACCTGCTTCAGGTTCGGGTTCTGGCCCCGCCCTGCTTCTTGGGGCTGCTCGCCTCGCCTACACCTGCTCTGTCCACTGTGTCCCCGTCCCGTGTGTCCTGTGTCCCTTAACATGTCCTTGTCCCTGCGCTTCCTGTTCTCTTCCCTCCCTCCTCCCCCTCCCTCCCCTCACCCCCTTTCTTCGCCTTCCCTCACCCCTTCCTCCTTCCTTCCCTTCCTCCCTTCCCTCTCTCCCTCCCCCTTTCCTCCCTTTTGCCTCCCTCCTTCCTCTTCCTCACCTCCTTACTTTCCTGCACTACTGGATGGTGCAGACTGATTATTTCCCGCCCGTCCCACAATCAGACAGTCCCTGCTGTGCCCTGGCCCCTCCACAGGGAGAGAGGAGCTAGAATTTGAGGGCTAGGTGAGCTTCTTGCTGCTGAGGGCTGGCTGCTTGCAGGCCCCTCCAGGCAAGGAGGCGTGAGTGTGCAGACACGTGTGTATGTGACTGCCTTCACCAGTGGGTCGGGTCCATCACCTCATGGATCTCTCCGGCCTCCTGCCCTTGCTGATGGACCCTCCCCTGCAACCGCCGGGAGAACCCTGCGCCCCCGGCCTCCCTCCGTGCGCTCAGTTGTGCCCTCACAGTTCCCGCCCCATGCCTGATGCCATCTGGGCCACGGCGCTCTCCTCCACCGTACCCTGCACCCCCGCAGCCTCCCCCACTTTCTTAGGTCTGCACCTTCCTCCCGTGGCCGCTCCAGAGAAGAGTCACGGGGCTGTCCTACAGCTAGGGTCTCACTGCTGTGTGCATCTCCTCCCCGACCCACACAGACGGACAGACGGATGGATGTCAGCGCTGAGTTGTCCTATTGCTTTGAGATTCTGTAACAAGCACGGGGGCTCCGTTCACACGCCCAGTCGCCATCCCTGCATCTTCTCTGCGAAGAGCCTCCTCAGATCTTCTGCCCAATTTTCCACTGTGTTGTCTCCTTCCTGCTGAGTCTAAGAATTCTTCGTGTATTTGAGATCTGGGTCCTTTGTCAGGATGTGTTTTGCAAACGTTTCCTCGCAGCCCGTGGCTTCTCTTTCTCAGTGTCTTAACAGTGTCTTGGGCAGAACAGAGCTTTGATTTGAGTAAAGTCCAACTTGACCACCTTTCCTCGGAGGCCCACGCTTCCCGTGTCCCTCACCAGATGCGCAGCGGTTACACCGTCCTGTCTGTTCTTGGTCAGGCTTTGCAGGATTTAACATTGGGGTCAGGGTTTTAGAGACACGGTACATAAGCCGCCGCTGTTCGTCAGACCATAGAGTCAGTGACGTGGGGGAGAAAGTGGACTAATGGGTGCTTTCAGGGCTGGAGTCAAAATGTTTAACCCAAGAAGGCGCTACAGCTTAAGGGTCCCGCCTGATGAGGGTCTGTGGACGCATCCATGGAACCACCCCTCAGGCCATGTCAGGCCATGTTTCTTTATTTTATTTTATTTTTTTTAAAGATTTATGTACTTAATTTAGAGAGAGCGAGAATGGAGGGTGGGGCAGAGGGAGAGAAAAATCTCAAGCCGACTCCGTGGTGAGAGGGGGGCTCCATCCCACGACCCCGAGATCGTGACCTGCGCTGGAACCAAGAGCCAGACTCTCAGCCCACTGAGCTTCCCGGGTGCCCTGGCTCAGCTTGCTTTGTGCCTTTCTAGGAAGTACCTAGCTCAGCACTGCGGGCGCTCAGTGCCTGGCTGGTGATGCCCCTGGGGGTCTGCAGCACCATGACCTCTGACACCGGGCTTCGTCTTACCTCCTCTTTATATAAACACAATCGTGCAGCATCTTTTCTTTGGTGTCTGGCTTCTTTTCCTCAGTCCAGGTTGGTGACGTTCCCCGAGGGTCGTGTGTGGCCACGGTTCCTCTGTCTTGCCTGTGCTCACGGTCATCGCATGCTGTGGTTTTGCTCCTCCTGTTGCTGGTGTTGACGGAGGTTGTCCCAAGGCTCGTGCTGCTGTGGGTGCGCTCCCCTGCGCACACTTCTCCTGCGTACGTCTCCAGGGGGGCGTCCAGGCGTTAGCGCTGTTCACACGTGGAGTTCTTGTATGTAGTGCCCGTACTAGTTTCTCGGGGCTTCTGTAACCAAGGATCGCCCACGTGACAGCTAAAAACCACAGTAACTCGTTCCTGGACGGTTCTGGAGGCCAGAAGTTCGGATCACACCCTCAGCAGGACCAGCCTCTCACCAGTGTCCCCTGCCCCCCAGTGTCTCGTGACCGCTGGCATTCCCTCTGACCTCTGACTCTGGCCCAGTGTGCCCTGTGCGTTCTGTCTTCAGGTGCACTCCTCTCTCTGCGTTAATGTTTCTCCTTCTAAGGCCTCCCCTCATATCACATTAGGGCCCACGTACCACAGTACGACCTTATGTCCATGAATTACATCTGCAGAGATCCTATTCCCAAGTGAGGCCCGTTCCCAAGGTTCCGAGGATCAGAACCTGAACATATGAATTTGGGGGAGCCGTGATTCAAACCACAACATTCGAAATCTGAGCAAATCTCTCAGGAGACCTCCAGTCCCAAGAAGTTCAAGAAGGAGCTTTGCTCCAGTGGGGCCCCACGTATGAAGAGGAGGCCCCCCAAGATACAACATCGGGTCTTATTCTGGGAGAGGTACAGATTCTTGCCTATGGAGACGTGGTTCTCTGGACTGTGAGTGGACCTGCATACAGGTCTACCTGGACTTGGGGGAGGATTGGGAGTTGGGGCTCCTGGTCTGGGGTGCCGAGGGGGAAGGAACCACCGCCTCTGGTGTCAAGGAGGAGGGAAGCCCTCTCTGTCTCTGAGATGTCTCTCCTCTCTCTTTCTAACTCTGAGGGGGACGGCACATTTCTCCCGGGTCCCCGTGCCGTTCCGAGCCCGTGGAGCATGGCTGCGTGGGGCACCACGTGGGCCGTTGGGCACCCCAGGCGGGAGCCTGCTGCATGGCTCCGCACGGGGACAGAGCACGCCGAGACACGTGCCGTGGGGGGCGTCTGATCAGCTGTTGTTGACTCGGACGCGCTCCGTGAAGGAGGGCACGCTTATCCTTCCCCTCGGGAAGCACGACAACACGTTAGGGAGGGCCCAGTGACAGGTTGTCAGCTGTGGCTAAGGAGCTCGGAGGCACTGCTTTCTGTGAGGCAGGCGGACGTCAGACGTGTGGCACCATCCCCCACCGGCCCCTCCGCCCGTGCTTGCTGCAGGAGCCCATCTGTCTGCTTCAGTCCGTGTGTCTGCCCGCACTGCCAGCAGGAAACAGGAGCATTTCCTGTGGAGAGCGTGTCTGGCTTGAGGGGATCCCATGGGCCCTGGTTTGGGCTTCCCTGCCCCCCTTCGTCCCCAGCCCTGGGAACGCGCCTCAGTGTGCTGTGAAGGCTACATTAAGGGCTGTGCGTCGCTGCCCAGCAGTCTTCGCTCTGTGTCCTTCGAACTGCTGAGCTGGCAGAGAGCAGAGCCCGGGACTGGGACCCTGGCCTGTGAATTCCTTCTCACGGGAAGCACAGGGCGGGGTCCCACGGTCTGCCCGGCTGGCGCCAAGGCTGTGGGGGCCGGTGTCACCAGGCATGGTGTCCAGATTCAGCACCGGGTGACAGCCTAACTGTCCAGTGATGACTGTGGACAAGGGGTGTGTCTTGTGTGACGGCTCTTGCCAAAGAAAAGCCACCGTGAGCCTCTAGATCCAGGCTGGGGGCTGGGGCCTGCAGGCCGTTGGTGGGGGCAGCGTTGTGCTGAGACCACCCTCTGCCCGGGGCGGAGAGCCACGCGAGCCCCATGAGGATCAGGTTAGAGCTGGGGGGAACGCTCAGGGGAGGGGGGAGAAGCTTCTGGGAGGTTCTTGCTGTCTTGAGGGGGTGGGTCACTATCCGGCTGCAGCCCCCGGGCTCAGAGTCCATCTCCCCGGGCCATGCCCTTGGGAGGAAGGGGCACACACTGGTCTGCCCTGAGATGTCTAGCTCTGCCTCCAGTAGGGAGACATCGCTGGCATCCAGAGTTTTGGCTGAGTTTAGAGCATGACCACCAGGGAGGGGCCAGTGGCCATGGGAGCTCAGCCCAATGTCACGTAGACCGAGTGGGACGGCATCCTGATGGGACGCCCAGGGCACGGTGCATATGGAGGACGCGACACGTTCCTGTAGGGCAGGATCTAGACAGGCTTAGCTGGGGATTGCCCTGATCAGGCTGACATTACGGTTTAAAGTGATTTTTTGTGGAAGAATGGACCGCAGGCTGAGAGAGGCACCCGGGCAGCGGGCCAGGGCAGGGCCCAGACGAGGGCGGCCGGAAGGGGGTGAAGGGATGAAGGGAAGAGGATGGGGGGCGGTGGGAGGGGTGCCGACCATCCCAGGGAGACAGCTGCACCAGGACCTGCTTGGGGCACGGGAGGACCGCGTGTCTGTGGACCGCGTGTCAGTTCACAGGTCGTGCACGCGCGGGCTTGTCATTAGGCACACAAGTGGTGTGACCCCCGGCCTGGGCCCTTCCGGTCACCTGGGACCCCTCTGAGCAGGCAGTCGAGGGAAGTGCGGCCACCGCAAGGAAGGCCCCCCCTGGGATGGGAAGCTCTGGTCCCAGCACCTCTGCACTGTTGGGCGCCCACTCCTTCCTTCTGAACGGTTCCTGGTGATCGCTTTTCCACCGCCGCCAGCCGCTGACGGATGGCTGTGTGTGCGGCTGTGCAGAGAGGGCTACTTGGGATTCGGGGCGCAGACGGATGAACTCGGGGTTCTGGGTTCTGGCTGCCAAGCGGGAGGAAAAAAACATCATTCTGCATTAGGAGGTCAGAAAACTGAGCAGGGAATGTGGGGATGTTTGCTTGGAGTGCTTATCAGAGTCCGCGGCTGAGGGCGGCACGGGGAGAGGAGCTGCAGCAGGGGCTCAGGCTGCCACGCATGTCGTCCCCCCGCAGGGCTGTCTCAGCAGGGAGAGAAGCCACACCCAGCCCTGGGGAGGGCCCGACCTCACAGACACAGGGAAACTGAGGTGTAAGTCTGGGCCCTGGGTGGAGATAGGTTTGATGTAAAGAAGGGACACTGCCTGCCCCCCAAGGTCACGGGCGAGGGAGAGCAGATAGAGTAGGCGTGCTTCACTCTGGACGTCCTGCGAGAGATGGGCTGTCCCCACCAGAGTGCAGAAAGATCCGGGGAATTAGGATTTACTTGACGGCTTCTGCCCCCTAAAATCACAGTGGTTGAAAGAATGAACCCTGCCAGGCGGCCAATACCCCAGGGTCAGAATCTTGGGCCCAGGCCAACAGCGGGGTTAAGCATCCACAGAGCTGGCCGGGGACCTGTGGCATTTCCTAACAGAAGACCTGAGAGCAGGTGCTCTCCACACACCTTCCTCCATGGTCCGGTCTGGCCCGGCTGAGCAGATGGGTCCCAGAGGGTGACAGTGGACAATCTCCGTCTGTGGCCTCATCGTTCACAGGGCCCAGGCTACCAGGGGCAGAGGAGCCGGGCCCGGTGCCTGGCCGGTTCCTGCGGACACCACTGTCCCGGCACCGACAGGAAGGAGCCGCAGGACAGTTCCCACCCAGTCATGGGGAGGGAGCACAGTTCCTTCCCCAGTGGTGGAAACCTCTTGTCGACTGTCCCAACGTGGGCTTTGCCCAGAGCATCCCCGGGCTCCGGTGCCTAGAAGACCTCAGGCTAGACGGGCAAAAAGAGACAAGAGTGCGGCAGGTTGGACACAGAGCCCACGACACCTCGAGGGCTGGCCACACCAGAGCTCCGGGGCCCAGAGGTGAATGGCCCAGCACCCCTCTCCTCCGAGCGGTTCAGTTCAGCGTGTGGCTGTCACAACACGGCATCCCAACTCGGTGGCCCTGAGAGAGGGCCATGCTCCCAGTGGACAGAGAAGAAGCCATGGTCAGAGGCTTGTCTGACTGGTCAGACTTGCAGGGAAGGAGACGCAGGAGAAACGGGGGCAGGGAGGTCTTTGGACAGGGACCCCGATGGACTCATGGGCCTTTAGCATCCGTGGGTCTCCCTGAGAAGGGAGATTCTCTCCAGAGGATCCTCTCCAGGGGAACTTCTGGAGCCAAGGCCCTGGAGACCGTGCCCGGTGGGGGGTGGCTGCTCATTGGGGGTCCTGCTCACTGGGGGGGGGCCCCGGTTCGGGGGGGGGGCCCGCTCAGGGGGGGGGGCGGCGCGTGGGGGGGGGGGCGGGTGGGGGGGGGGGGGGGCGGGGGGGTGGGGGGCCGGCTCGCTGGGGGGCCCTGCTCATGGGGGGGGCCCTGCTCCCTGGGGGGCTTGCTCAGCTGGAGGGTCTCCGAGCAGAGCCGCTGGGAGGGGAGATGAAGCATCTGTGCCCCTGTGAGGCTATCAATGGGTAAACCAGCCTGGCCGGTACCCGGAGCAGCATGTGTCCAGGGAGGGCCTGGGTCTGCAGAGTGGGTTCCCTAGCCCCAAGCCAGTCTGGTTACAGTGGGGGTGTCCTGCTGCATTGATTCCAGGATGGGGCTAGGACCCAAACCGGGTCTTCACCCCTGCCAGCCACCAGGCTTCTCCATGCCGGGGCCCTGCGCATGGTGTTTCTTTATATCCCAAATCGCTCTGCCAGAGCCCCACCCCCCAGAGTGGCCCCGCCACGCTCCGGAGGAAGAGGGGAGGGCAGGATGACTCTTGCAAGGGGTTAATTCAGGAAAAGATTCTTCCCTTCTTTCCCACCTGCCCAACCCCCGAGGGCCTGGCAGCCACCTGGACGGGGGCCAAGTCCTGCTCCAAAGACCCCAGCTGGCACTGCCTGGACCTTCCTTGTCTTGCTCCCTGTGAGTCTAGCCACACAGCTGGGCGCTCCCTGCAGAATGGCCTGGCAGGGGCCTGGGGGCTGTGGCTCTAGGAGGAGGAGGCTTTGGGGACGGACGCCTTTCCCCCATGTATTCCCAGGCCTCACCCTGCACTGCGGGCGGATCCCTGGTGTCGGACCGCTTGCAGCTCAGCGAAGGGACACAGCTTTGTGCCGGCTGACATCCCAGTGCCTTAGTATCTCAAGGAGGTGGGCACCTTGCTCTGCCCTCCAGAGCCTTCTGGAGGAGTCAGGAAGCTGTCTGACTTCCCCAAGGTTGCTTAGCCATGGAGGGGTACAGCGAGATCTCTTCCTTCCTAAGCCCTGTTCCCTGCCAAGTGGCCCTGTCCACGGTGGGTAACGAAGGCAGCCGTCAGCGGATGTGGGGACCCCCGCGCGTCATCCTATCATGTGAGAAAAGTGTGCCCACCCATCATACCACATTATTTCGGGATAAATGGACCCGGAGACCCTCTAGGGGCACCTTCAAGAACCCCGTGGTTTAGGACAAGACAAGCAGTGGAAAAGCAGATCCTTTTCCACTGGCAACACAGCCTTGATGAAGCCCCTAGACCAGCCCGCAAAGTGTCCCCTAACAGCCAGGGCCGTCTGGCTAGAGCAGGCCCGCTCTATCGGGCAGGTGAACAATGCAGGCCCTCTGCGACAAATGGGCTCGTTAAGGAGACGGATGGCCTGGCCCACATCCACGCAGCGAATTCTCCCAGGCAGGGGCCAAGTGCATTCAGAGCTCCAGGCCGGCAGCAGCCATTGGGCCTCTGGGCAGATGGTGTGGAGCAGTTGAGCTCCTCGGCCTCGCCATCCTCAGGAGGAGGGCAACTGGGTCCTGAGCCCTGTCCCTATGGCCGGGGATCATGGCGGGGGGGAGACATTGGGCAGGTTTGGCAGGGGACACACTGGATGCTCAGGGGTAAGGCGACATGTCCGAGGTCATCAGTGAGTCAGCTTTTCTGGGATTAAAATCCAGCTTGGCTGAGGGCACCTGGGTGGCTCAGTGGGTTAAGCCTCTGCCTTCCACTCAGGTCATGATCTCAGGGTTCTGGAATCGAGCCCCACATCAGGCTCTCTGCTCGGCGGGGAGCCTGCTTCCCCCTCTCTCTCTGCCTACTTGCGACCTCTGTCTGTCAAGTAAATAAATAAAATACTTAAAAAAAAAAATCCAACTTGGCTGGATGACCCAAAGCCATGGCCGCTTCTGGATTCCGCAGCCATGCCTCACTGCTTTCCCGCGGCCATCCTCCTGGTTAACTGCCTTCGACACCTTCCCCACCATCCCGTCTGGGAGCCACTCCAGGTGGATGTCCCGGCTGGCTATGCCTGCATTCTGCCGGGTACCCTCACCCAGCGGACATCCCTCCACCTGGCACACCCTCCCAGCAAGCAAAGGGAGGTGAGGATGAGGATCATGAGACCCTTCTAGAAGCTTCTGCAGGACGTCCCCTGAGCCCCATCCCAGAGGAGGGGAAAGGCACTGGCGGAGGGCATTGCAGCTCTTGGTGTCCTGCCAGCAGCCTGGCCCTCAGCCTGTGCCACCTCCTCCAGGAAGCTTCCCTCCCTGGATTCGTCAGCTCGGTCCTGTGAAGGCCCCGGGGCGCGCTGCCCTGCTCTGGTCTGAACCGCAGCCTCGCAGGAGTTAAAAGTCCCGGCGGCTGGGGTGGGTGTGAACCTCACTGTGGGCTAACAGGTGTTGGGGAGATGCCCCCCACCCCCCGCCAACCACACCTGAGCCACGAGGGTCCCAGAACATGTGAGTCTGGGTCAGTCTCCCCTCTGCTCCTGCAGGTGCAGGTCCACCTCGGCGGGACCCCGGACACCGCCCCGCCCACGGACCCCCACCCCGAGCCGGTGCCCACCCGTCCTCCTCCACAGAGAGCTGGATTTACACCTGTTGGTCCCCCCAGAGCCGTCGAAATCCCTTCTCACCGAGCATCTCCTGGATGGGGGATAAGCGGGGATTTGCCTCCTCGGGTGTATTAATAAAGAACCGTTTCAATGGGGGCCTCTTGGAGGACATTAGAAGATGATCCTCTCCTCCAGACGCCCGTCATCGCCCGTCGGAGCGCTCGGCTGCAGCCGAAACCCCCGCGCCCGGCCGGTCAGAGCAGGACACAGACGCTCAGAGGCACCCGCGCGGCCGGGGCTCCTTCAGGGGCGCTCGGGACCCGACTCCCCGAGCCCCGGCCGGCGGCAGGTCAGCCCACCTGCCCTCCACACTGCGGTCTGCGCATCTGTGCTGCTTTCTACTGATTTCCTCTTTAAGGTCTTCGGGACTTTCTCAAATCGGGTGAGACGCGCCGTCACCGTAACCCAGGGCAGCCCCTCCCTCGGGCAGCCTATTCACCCTTCGTCCGAGGAGGTGGAGGGAGGCCGTGGGCAGGGGAGGGAGGGCCCCTCGGGGGCGTGAGACCCGAGCAGAGGGACAGACTGAGGAGCGGGCGTTCGTGCTGGCAAACTGGGGCCCAGGGAGCACCTGTCCCCAAGCTTCGTTTAGGGTCGCTGTCGGACGTGACTGGGAGTGTTCCGTGTTGGGCTGGCGAGGGCCGGTGCGTGTGTGCGTGTGTCGGGGTGTGGGGTCTGGGAGCCCGCCAGGTGCAGGAGCAGGGACGTGAGGGTCGCAGCTGTCCTGGCACTGCCGTAGCCCTGTGGACAGACCCGCTGCTGGGAGGGCCCCCTGCGGCCTCAGCCCGGCTCCTCCAAGTTGGGAAGCAGGTCCGGACCGTCTCGGGAATCTGTTCAGCCCACGGATGTGTCTTCCTGCACCGTTGCCTCCGAGCCCAGCGGCTCTCCCTGCCCTTCCCCCTCCGTCTCCGCATCCGAGTGTCCCTGAGGTCCACGCAGTCCTGACGCCATCCGTCCACATCCTGAGAGGAGCGGAGGTGCCGGCTCAGTGGCTTCATCGAGGGCCGTCTGTGGGTCCTGTGTGTGTCTGTCCGAACGCCCCAGCTGTCCGCTGGCTTCCGTGGGAGATGGGGGCGGACACACGGCCCTGCCACCGGGATCTCACCGACCACGGACACTTTCACGGATGTGGCACTTTGTCCTGCCCCCGTGTCTCCAAGGCTCTGTGGTCCAAGACTTCCAGGTTATTCTGTCTTTTTGTTCACGAAAACGGAAGCTTTGTCGTCATGTCTGACTTGCCGGCTTTCTGCGATGTCCCGCAAATCTCCCTCTTTCTGTGCATTCTCTGCTGGAGAACGGCAGCCTGAGCTGTGGACTGTCCGCTGGGCTGCCATGTCCCGACCTGGCCGGGCGCTGCCATCGCTCCTGTGGCGCTTTGGGCAGCTCCTATGACTCGGCTTCCCCAGTGGACCTGGCAGATGAAGGCCGTGTGCAGTGTGCAGCCCGGCTGCGCTGGAGCCCGATGGCTCTGCGGCCCGCGGTTTGCGCCTTCGTGACGGTTGCTGTGCTCAGGCCTCGCACAGTTTCCTCAGCTGGCGTTGATCATGGGGCACGGGAGTGACCCTGGGAGTCATCCAAGTGCGTCGCGTTGCCCACAGCCCTGCGTGTGAGCAGGTGAAGACCACCCTCCGGATTGACGGGGGAGCGCAGCCCCAGGCCGGGGGCACGTGGCGAGGGCGCCGCACCAGGGTCTGGCTGTGCCGTGGGAGGCGGCCCGCGTCGCGCCCTGAGCTCAGCTCTCCTCTCGGGGCCATGACGACACTAGTCCTCCAAGACCAGCTCCCTTCTGTCTTTGGTGGCTGCTCCTGGAGACCCAGGGCACGATGACCGGGCGGCGCGGCCCAGAGGAGTTGCCCACTGAGGCCGAGGCCGTGGGTGTTAGACTCATGCAGATCTGGGCTGGAATCCCAGCTCGGCCGCACCCCGGAGAGCCAGGCGCGCTTGGAGAGGCAGCTCCCGTCACAGTCGGGGTCTCAGCTTCTGGAAACTGGGGTCAGCGCTGCCCTTCCGCGGGTTTCTGTGTGGATGGAGTGTGGTAATGGAAGAGAGGTGCTCGGAGCACACTGACCTCTAGGGAGGCCACGGGCGCACCCACTCGGTCCTGGAACTGCCCTTGCCCCTGGGCCACGAGCCTGCATTGGAGCCCCAGGGAGCCGAGGTCCTGCAGGGTCCGCTGGCCTTTGCCTTTCTCTGGCGGTCTGCACACGTGGCCCTGGCCATCCTAAGAAGGCAGCAGGTGGCGGGTAGGGAGCGCACCAGAGTGTGGGCTTGGGATCCCCTCTGCTCTCTGGGGGCATCAGTCCGGAAGCCAGGACCCCAGCCCCTTTCCGTCTGTGCTTACTGCCCTGCAGGCCACGAGCCCGCCAGGCCGCTCCTCTGGCAGCTGCAAGGGCTGCGCACGGAGCCTCAGGGAGGGGTCGTGGCCGCCAGGACCACTCTGCGGGCCAAGTCTCGGCCTCACCCCCAGGACACCCCCAAACCTCACTCAAACCAATAATCTCATGTTGATGGACAAAATTAATCTCCGAATTCTAATGAGACTGTGCGCCCGCGAGACAGACAGCTCATCCGAAGATTAAATGAGAAAAATTGCCACTTTTGCTGGTTCCTTTAGAAACTCATTTGCATTCTGTCAGCTCCCATTATGAAGGGAGCCTCAGATATTGAAGGGAATGGGGGGGAGGGCTCTGGCCTGGCCCGGGTGGTGAGGGAGGCTGCAGTAGAGGAAGGACCAGCTGCCCACCCCGTCCCCACCCCTAAAGCCCTGGCAGGCGGGCGAGTGGACCACTGTCCTCCTTCTTGTGGTCCTGGCACCAGGGGCCAGAGACCAGAGTCTCCTCCACTTTGGGGTTCTCCCGGCGTCCTGCAGGGATCTGGGCAGGAGGACCAGAGCCCCCGGCATTGTGTGTCCCCTTCATGTGTTCCGCGGTCGGGGTACAAAGTGCCCACACCCTCCGTGGCTTATGATAGTGGCGGTTTATCGTTTCCCACAGCCCGCAGGGGGGCCGGGCTCTTCTCCGCTGGCCTGACCTCCTGGGGCTCAGCCCACCTGCAGCCAGGCTGTCCTAGGTGCCCCGGCTGGGGGTGCGGCACACTTCTCTGGGTGGCGTTGGTCTTCTGATGGTCTGGACAGGCTGCCACCAGACCCCGGGCCTCCCCTGCTCTTTGTACTCTGGGTCCCAGCGGATCACGTCCCCAGAGTGGGTCACTGGCCAGCCCTGTGGCCAGGGCAGGAGGAACAGATCCAGCCCCCGAGCAGAGGGGCAGCGCAAGGAGGCGAGCGCCTGCGAAGACCATCTGCCTAGGCTCCACGGGGCCCCTCCGGACTATGTTCCTTCTCACCCATCTATGCAACAGGCCTTCCCTCATGAACCCATTACGGTGGCTGCTCCGTTGGGAAGCTCAGAGTTCCCGGGGACCTTCTGAGGGGCTAGCCTGTTTCTGGATTTTTCTTTGCAAAACCAGAGGCCACAGCGGCTAATCAGAGCCGAGCCCTGAGAACCAGAACCAGGCTCTGCTGTGGCCCAGAACAAAGCTGGTGTCACCAAGGCCCTGCTTGGGGCCCGGGTGACAATGGCAGGCCGAGAGCTGAGCGGGTTCACGAGGGGGGGAAGATGACGTGGCGCCGAGGACAGAAAGGGGGTGACTGGCCAGCTGGCCTTTCCAGGGCGCGCCCCGTCGGGGGCGTGAGCTGTGCCGTGCTTGCCACTGAGAATCCACGGGGCTGCTTCCGGGGACCTCTGCCTGGAACCTCCCATCAGAGGAAGAGCACAGCGGGTCATTAAGTCAGCCACCAACACTAACAGCTGACATTGGCACTAATTGTAATTAGAAATTAGCATGGAAATGTGCTTTTAGGAGATTAAAATTATTGGTGGGTCCCGACCGGCATGCATCACCCAAAGTGATGGACGGCAAATAAGCCTCACATTAAATAAAGTGCACCTAATGGGCTTCCGAGAGAGAGAGAGGATGCAAATGCATCGATCCTGCCTTCCTCTTGATTTACAAATACGTTGTCTGCATAGATAAACACGCCCCCCCCAGCCCGTGGGCCAGAGGCCTCTTCTGGGCGCCCCCGTGGAGTTTCTTCATCATTTCCGTGCAGGTCGCCGACCCCAGTTGCAGCTCTGCATAAGCGCTTGCTGTGCTGGGTCAACTGCATTACATGTCGGAGATGTTATCTCCGTGCAGCGGCCTGTCAGTGAGTGATCAGTTGAGTGGGCCGAATGCACGTCAGGAAGAGGACGCGGATTTCACGGAGCAGCTACGGCTGCGGTGTTTACGTGGGGGACGTGGGGACCGAGGTCCGTCAGCCCTGTGAGGACGGATGTGTCACCGGGGACCCGAGGCAGCCTCCGACAGTGGGTCTCTCACCAGCCCGCCCAGGGTCCCCAGGCCTCCGGTCCGCAGTGCACAGGGGCGGGGTGGGTGGGAAGGGGGTGCGGTCCGCGGACGCAGGCGGTGCCCGGCTCAGGTGTGCTGGCCC
>ML104909.1:17117-45078 GCA_003697995.1 Taxidea taxus jeffersonii | reverse complement strand
TGAATATATCATGCCAGTTCTTTCTGGCCTGCCAGGTCTCTGTGGATAAGTCTGCTGCCAATCTAATATTTTTACCATTGTATGTTACAGACTTCTTGTCCCGTGCTGCTTTCAGGATTTTCTCTTTGTCGCTAAGACTTGTAAATTTTATTATTAGATTGCGGGGTGTGGGCCGATTCCTATTGATTTTGAGGGGTGTTCTCTGCACCTCCTGGATTTTGATGCTTGTTCCCTTTGCCATATTAGGGAAATTCTCTACAATAATTCTCTCCAAAAACCTTCTGCTCCCCTCTCTCTTTCTTCTTCTTCTGGAATCCCAATTATTCTAATGCTGTTTTGTCTTATGGCATCACTTATCTCTCGAATTCTCCCCTCGTGGTCCAGTAGTTGTTTGTCTCTCTTTTGGTCAGCTTCTTTATTCTCTGTCATTTGGTCTTCTATATCACTAATTCTGTCTTCTGCCTCATTTGTCCTAGCAGTAAGAGCCTCCATTTTTTATTGCACCTCATTAATAGCTTTTTTTATTTCAACTTGATTAGACTTTAGTTCTTTTATTTCTCCAGAAAGGGCTTTTATTTCTCCTGACAGAGTTTCTCTAATATCTTCCATGCCTTTTTCGAGCCTGACTAGAACATTGAGAATCGTCATCCTGAATTCCAGATCTGACATATTACCAATGTCTGTATTGATTAGGTCCCTAGCCTTCGGTCCTGCCTCCTGCTCTTTTTTTTGTGGTGAGTTTTTCCGCCTTGTCATTTTGTCCAGATAAGAATCCGCTGTTCTCCTTGTTAAGTGAACTTGGTCTTGGCTGGATTTCTTTGATCTTCTGGGGGAGGGGCCGGGCTAAGTAATCGTCTCAGGTTCGCTTTCGGGAGCTTTTGTTCCCTGAACGCTTTCCGTAGAGTTCCGGAGGACGGGAATGAAAATGGCGGCCTCCCAATCTCCGGTTCAGAGGAGCCGAGAGCTCAGGGCCCCAGTCTTCAGTGCGCCTTCAGAGAAAAGCGTTTAATCCCGCCGGTCTCCCCAGCCCCCGTTTGCGCTCGGAGACCGACTGCGCTCAGAGAAAATCATGCGTCATCAGTCCAGTGTCACTGGCTTCTGGGAGTGCTCCGAGCTCACCCAGCCTGTGACCAAGCGTCTTCATCTCTGGCAGAGTCCCACCTGGAGTCTCCGAACCCCGTAGATCCCTGAGCTCTCCCGGGTCGGAGTCTCCCCGGATCCTGTGGGGACCCTCGCACAGAGCACCGGCCAGTGCCACAGAGCACCGGTCCGTGTCACAGACCACTAGGAAACCTCGGCTCTGTCTCCGCAGCCGGCTTCCCCGCTCTAATACCTGTGAGCTCTGCGACACTCAGACACCCCCGATCCTTCTGTGACCCCGCGGGACCCGAGTCCACGTTGTCCCCATGAGGTCTTCACCCCAGTTTAGCCTCTGGAGCGATGTCCCTCCGTGGAGCAGACTTTTAAAAGTCCCGATTTTGTGCTCCGCCGCTTGCCGGGAGCCGGCCCCTCCCCCTGGGGTCTCTCTTCCCGTCGCGTTGGATTCACTTCTCCGCTGGTCCTACCTTTTAGAAAGTGGTCGATTTTCTGTTTCTAGAATTGTTGTTTTTCTTCTCTTCGATCTCCTGTTGGATTTGTAGGTGTTCGGAATGGTTTGATTGGCTATCTAGCTGATCTCCTGCTGGCTGATGTCGTCTCAGCCTCCTACTTCTCCGCCATCTTGACTCCTCCCCCCGGTCCTTTCTCTTTTCTTTTGGATAAATCTGACCAGTGGTTTATCGAGCTTATTGATTCTTTCAAAGAACCAACTTCTAGTTTCATTGATCTGCTCTACTGTATTTCTGTTTTATAATTCATTGATCTCTGCTCTAATCTTAATTCTCTTCTCATGCATGGCTTAGATTTCATTTGTTGTTTTTTTTAATCCATTTCTTTAAGGTGTAAAGTTGATGAATCTTTCTTTCTTCCCCCCTCCTCCCCCCCTGTTTTTTTGAGTGAGGCTTGGATGGCTATGTATTTCCCCCTTTGTACCGCCTTTGCAGTATCCCATAGGTTTGGGACTAATGTGTTTTCATTCGCCTTGGTTTCCATAAATTGTTTAAGTTCTTTTTTATTTCCTGCTTGACCCAAACATTCTTAATCAGAATGGTCTTTAGCTTTCAAGTGTTTGAATTTCTTCCAAACTTTTTCTTGTGATTGAGTCTCAGTTTCAAAGCATTGTGGTCTGAGAATATGCAGGGAATAATCTCAATCGTTTGGTATCAGTTAAGACCTGATTTGTACCCAGTATGTGGTCTATTCTGGAGAAAGTTCCATGTGCATACAAGAAAAAGAGTATTCTGTTGTCTTAGGATGGAATGTTTTGTATATATCTATAAGGTCTATCTGGTTCAGTTTATTATTCAAAGCTCTTGTTTCTTTGTTGATTTTCTGCTTAGATGATCTGTGGATTGCTGACAGTGGAGTGTTGCATCTCCTAATATTAGTGTCTTATTGTCAATATGTTTATTTTGGTTAAGCTTATGTAATTAGCTGCTCCCATATTGGTGGCATAGATATTTACAATTGTTAGATCTTCTTGTTGGATAGACCCTTTAAGCATGATATAGTATCCTTCTGTACCTCTGACGACAGCCTTTAGTATATTAATTTATCTGATATGATAATTGCTACCCCAGTTTTCTTTTGCAGTCTGTTGGCATTAAAAATGATTCTCCATCCCTTCACTTTCATTCTGAATGATTTTGAGGTTCAAAATGAGTCTCTTGTAGACAGCATATGGATGGACCCTGTCATTTTATCTGATCTGCAACCCTGTGCCAATTCATGAGAGCATTAGGCTGTTCACGTTGAGAGTGATTATTGAAAGATATGATTTTATTGTTATCATGTTGCCTGTGAAATCTTTGTTTCTATTGATTGTCTCTGTACATTTCTGTTCTATATCACTCCTGGGTCTTTCCCCTTTTACAGAACCCCCCTTAATATTTCTTGCAGGGCTGGCTTGGTGGTCATATATTCTTTCAATTTCTGCCATTTTTGGAAGCTCCTTTTCTCTCCATCCTTTCTGAATGACAGCCTTGCTGGATGAGGTATCCTTAGCTGCATGTTCTTCCCATTTAGTACCCTGAATGTGTCTTGCCACCCATTTTGGCTTGCCAGGTCCCTTTGGATAGATCTGATGTTATTCTGTTGTTCCTCCCTCTGTACATAGGAAATCTCTTCCCGCTCACCACTTTCAAGGTTGTTTCCTTGAATCTAAGATTTACAAATTATACAATTTTATGTCGTGGCACCAGTTTGTTCTCATTGATCTTGTGATGGATCCTCTCTGCCTCTTGGACACAAATGCTTGTTTCCTTCCCCAGATTAGGGACATTCTCAGGTACTATTTGCTCGTATATCTTCTCGATGTGTCTCTCTCTCCACCCCTTCAGGGATCCCAATAATTCTGACATTGGAAAGTTTCATTCTGTCACTAATTTCTCTCAGTTTGATTCTTTGGGTTTTAATTTGTATTTCCCATGTGGCCTCGATTTCTATCTTTTCTATCATTTTATCCTCTATCTCACTAATTCGTTCTTGTGCCTTGTTTACCCTGGAAGTCAGCATATCCAGCTTAGACTGCATTTCATTCATTGCATTTTTAAGTTCAGCCTGATTACATCTCATTTCTGCCCTTAGAGATTCTATATTGTCATTAATATTTTTCTTAAGCCTAGATATCACCTTGATAATTGTTACTCTGAAGTCTATTTCTGACATCTTGTTTATATCCATATCCAGTAATTCTGTGGCAGAGGCCACTTTCTCTGGTTCTTTCTTGTGTTGGGGGTTCCTCCTAGTTATTCTTTTGAGGGGTGGTTGAGGGAATGTAAAGAGCCCAAATTATTGACCACAACCCAAGCAAGATGCATCCATTTTATAAGAACCTCAGGGCTATTGGCCTCTTGTTCTTCCAGCCTGTCTTCTTTTTTCTTTGTTTAATTTAATTTATTTATTAGATTTCTTTTCAGTGTTCCAGAATTCATTGTTTATGCACCACACCCAGTGCTCCATGCAATACGCACCCTCAATAATACCCACCACCAGGCTCACCCAACCTCCCACCCCCAGCTCCCCTCCAAAACCCTCAGTTTGTTTTTCAGAGTCCACAGTCTCTCATGGTTTGTCTCTCCCTCCAATTTCCCCCAACTCCCTTCTCCTCTCCATCTCTCCATGTCCTCCCTTTATTCCTCATGCTTCACAAATAAGCGAAATATGACAATTGACTCTCTCTGCTTGACTTATATATTATGGAGTCTTAAGCCTCCATCAGAAAGGATGCATACCGAACTTTTGTATTGACATGGACGGGACTGGAAGAGATTATGCTGAGTGAAATAAGTCAAGCAGAGAGAGTCAATCATCATATGGTTTCACTTATTTGTGGACCAGCCTGTCTTCTGGGAGAGGGGACTGCAGCACTGTTACTCAGGCAACCCTGTTTGGGCAGAGTTGCCCTGCCCCCTGTGGGGGGGTGGATGGGCTCAGTAAAAACTGTTTTTGGGGGGCTTTTGTTCTCTGGCAGCTTTCTCATCTCTTCCAAGAGTCAGAGCAGAAATGACCATATCCAAAGCTCTGTCTCAAACAGAGAGACCAGTCTGATCTTCTTTGAGCTTTTCAGGCCACACTGTCTCTGTATCTGTCCATGCTGCTAAAAACCGCAGTGTCCTAGGGTGTGTGCCCCACAGCAGCACTCACAGCCCTCGCTTCCATTCTGGGCACGTCTCTACCATTTGTGCTAAAACCACAAGCTGCCCCCAGTTCCTCCAAAGCTCCAGGTTTCAGTCTAGGGTGCGTCCCTAAAGTCCTTTCCCTGCTGCTACTGGGGTCTGCAAATCTGTGCCCGGTCCCCAGTGTGGGAGGCTTTTGCAAGTTCAGGCACTATGGCAACTCCCTCCCCCTTCCATTTATCTTCCAATATCTGCCCACAGAGTCATGGCTCCCCGCTTTATAGTTCAAGACCAACCACTGGAGATATTATGTTTCTGGAGATCCAGATATATCTTCTTACATCTCAGGCTGATTTTGTGGGTGTTCATAATCGTCTGGTAGATACCTAGCTCAATTCAGGGGATCAGTTGAAATGGAGTCCCCTACTCCTCTGCCATCTTTTTCCTCTCCTCTCACATCCCATCTTCTTGATTGGTGAGATGTATTTTAAAAATCTGAAGGCACCTGCATGAGTCATAAGTGCACAGCTCAACAAAAGTTCAGAAAAATATTCCCTTTCTGTACTCAGTACCTATTTCATTAAATAGAATATTGTCAACCCCTCTAAAGTTTTTTGGGTCATGACTGCTCTGGTATGGAACATCATAGGTCACTTTAGCCTGTTTTGCATTTTTTTTTATTGTGTTATGTTAGTCACCATGCAGTACATCACTAGTTTTTTATGTAATATTCCATGATTCATTGTTTGTGTGTAACACCCAGTGCTCCATGCAATCCATGCTCTCCTTAATACCCATCACCAGGTTCACCCATTCCCCAACCCCTCCCTTCTAAAACCCTCAGTTTGTTTCCCAGAGTCCATAGTCTCTCATGGTTCATCTCCCACTCCGATTTCTCCCCCTTCATTTTTTCCTTTTCCTAATGTCCTCCATGCTATTCCTTATGTTCCACAAATAAGTGAAACCATATGATGATTGGCTTTCTCTGCTTGACTTATTACACTTAGCATAATCTCCTCCAGCCCCATCCATGTTGATGCAAAAGTTGGGTATTCATCCTTTATGATGACTGAGTAATAGTCCATTGTGCATATGGACCACATCTCCTTTTTCCATTTGGATGTTGAAGGGCATTTTGGCTCTTTCCCCATTTTGGCTATCCTGGACATTGCTGTTATGAACAATGGGGTGTATATGGCCCTTCTTTTCAACACATCTGTATCTTTGGGGTAAATATCCAGTAGTGCAATTGCTGGGTTGTAGGGTAGCTCTGTTTTGAACTTTTTGAGGAACCTCCACACTGTTTTCCAAAGTGGCTCTACAAACTTGCATTCCCACCAACAGTGTAGGAGGGTTCCCCTTTCTCCACAACTTCTCCAACATTTGTTGTTTCTTGCATTGTCAATTTTTGCCATTCCAACTGGTATAAGGTGGTATCTCAATGTGGTTTTGATTTGAATTCCCCTGATGGCTAATGATGATGAACATTGTTTTATGCGACTGTTAGTCATTTGTATGTCTTCTTTGGAGAAGTGTCTGTTCATGTCTTCTGCCCATTTTTTGACTTGATTATCTGGTTTTTTGGGTGTTGAGTTTGAGAAGGAAGTAATGGAGCATGAGCTCTTTTCTATTTAGCTTTTGTCATTTCCTATGATGTTTGTGAATTTATTGCTTAATGCAGTTACTGATCATTCATTGGAAGTGGTATATAGGATCTATGGTACCACCTATGTATCAATGGAACAGAATAGAGAGCCCAGAAATAGACCCTCAGCTCTATGGTCAACTAATCTTTGACAAAGCAGGAAAGAATGTCCAATGGAAAAAAGACAGTCTCTTCAACAAATGATGTTGGGAAAATTGGACAGACACATACAGAAGAATGAAGCTGGACCATCTCCTTATAGCACACACACAAAATAGACTCAGAATGGATGAAAGACCTCAATGTGAGACAAGTATCCATTAAAACACAGGCAGCAACCTCTTTGACCTCAACCGCAGCAGCTCCTTCCTAGAAACATCACCAAAGGCAAGGGAAGTAAGGGCAAAAATGAACTATTGGGACTTCATTAAGATCCAAAGCTTTTGCACAGTAAAGGAAACAGTCAACAAAACCAAAAGAAAACTGACAGAATGGGAGAAGATATTCACAAGTGACATATCAAATAAAGGCCTAGTATCCAAAATCTATAAAGAACTTATCAAACTCAACACCCAAAGAATAAATAATGCAGTCAAGAAATGGGTAGAAGACATGAACAGACATTTCTGCAAAAAAGACACCCAAATGGCCAATAGACACATGAAAAAGTGTTCAGCATCATTCAGCATCAGGGAAATACAAATCAAAACCACAATGAGACACCACCTCACACCAGTCAGAATGGCTAAAATTAACAAGTCAGGAAATGACAGATGTTGGTGAGGATGTGGAGAAAGCAGAACCTTCCTACGCTGTTGGTGGGAATGCAAGCGGGTGCAGCCACTCCAGAAAACAGCATGGAGATTCCTCAAAAAGTTGAAAATAGAGCTACCCTACAACCCAGCAATCGCACTACTGGGTACTTACCCTAAAGATACAAATGTAGTGATCTGAAGGGGCACGTGCACCCAAATGTTTACAGCAGCAATGTCAAAAATAGCCAAACTATGGAAAGAACCTAGATGTCCATCAACAGATGAATGTTTAAAGAAGGTGTGGTATATATACAATGGAATACTATATAGCCATCAAAAGAAATGAAATCTTGCCATTTGGAACTACGTGGATGGAACTAGAAGATATTATGCTGAGTGAAATAAGTTAACCAGAGAAAGACAATCTCTGATATGAGGAATTTGAGAGGTAAGGTGGGGCTCTGGGGGGTAGGAAGGGGAAAAATGAAACAAGATGGGATCGGGAGGGAGACCAACCATAAGGGACTCTTAATCTCACAAAGCAAACTGAGGGTTGCTGGGAGAAAGGGGGTAGGGAGAGAGTGGTTGTGTTATGGACATTGGACATTGGAGGGTGTGTGCTAGGGTGAGTGCTATGAAATGTGTAAGCCTGATGATTCACAGACCTGTACCCCTGGGGCAAATGTTACAATATATGTTAATAAAATTAATTAATTTAAAAAGACTTAAAAAATAAAAGACAGTGCCAAACAGGTCCAAAAAATGTTTGTAGGAAGTTTTATACCCACCAGCCATGTGAGAGATTTTCAGATTTTCCACATCTTTGCCGACAGGTTTGATTTTATCTTTATTTTTGACTTTTGGTTGGTGTGTGATGGTACCAAGTCGTCATTTTATTTTCATTTCCTGAATTACTATGGAAGTTGAACATCCTTTCAGATATTTATTGGACATTGGGCAACCTTTTTTTGAAATATATATTAGTTTAATTTGTCCATGTTTACTATTGCATTGTCTTTATTGATTTGTAGTGATTCTGTATATGTGTTGGACATTTTTCTTTTGTTGATGTTTTTCATCCTCTCTGTGTGCCTGTCTTGTGCCTGTTCTGATGAGGAAAAAGGGTTAATATTAATACAACTATTCCCTCCTTTATACATAATGTTTATTATTCTGTCCAAGAAATACTTTCCTATTCTGAGGCTACAATGATATTTTGTCCTTTGTTTTATTTTTTTTTAAATTTAATTTTATTTTTTCAGTGCTCCAAGATTCATTGTTTATGCATCCACCCAGTGCTTTGTGCAATCTGTGCCTTCTTTAATTCCCACCACCGGGCTCTCCCAACCTTCATGCCCTCCCCTCCAAAACCCTCAGTTTGTTTCTCAGAGTCCACAGTCTCTCATGGTTTGTCTTCCCCTGACTTCCCCCAACTCACTTCTCCTCTCCTTTACCCAATATCCTCTGTGTTATTCCTTATGCTCCACAAGTAAGTGAACCATATGATAGTTGACTCTCTCTGCTTGCTTACTTCACCCAGCATTATCTCCTCCAGTCCCGTCCATGTTGATACAAAATTTGGGTATTCATCCTTTCTGATGGTGGCATAATACTCCATTGTATATATGGACCATATTTTCTTTATCCAAGGACATTTTGGCTCTTTCCACAGTTTGGCGACTGTGGCCACTGCTGCTATGAACATTGGGGGTACAGATGGCCCTTCTGTTTACTACATCTGTATCTTTGGGGTAAATACCCAGTAGTGCAATTGCAGGGTCATAGGGTAGCTCTATTTTTAATTTCTTAAGGAATCTCCACACTGTTTTCCAAAGTGGCTGCACCTACTTGCATTCCCACCAACAGTATAAGAGGGTTGCCCTTCCTCCACATCCTCTCCAACACTTGTTGTTTACTGTCTTGTTAATTTTGGCCATTCTAACTGGTACAAGGTGATATATCAATGTGGTTTTGATTTGAATCTCCCTGACGGCTAGTGATGATGAACATTTTTTCATGTGCCTGTTAGCCATTTGTCTGTCTTCATTGGAAAAGTGTCTGTTCATGTCTTCTGCCCATTTTTTGACATGTTTTTTGTGTGTTGAATTTGAGGAGTTCTTTATAGATCCTGGATATCAGCCCATTGTCTGTAGTGTCACTTGTGAATATCTTCTCCCATTCTGTGGGTTGCCTCCTTGTTTTGTTGACTATTTCCTTTGCTGTGCAGAGGCTTTTGATCTTGATGAAGTCCCAAACGTTCATTTTCGCTTTTGTTTCCTTTGCCTTTCGGGACATGTCTTGAAAGAAGTTGATGTGGTTGATGTCGAAGAGGTTATTGCTTATGTTCTCCTCTATGATTTTGATAGATTCCTGCCTCACGTTGAGGTCTTTTATCCATTTCGAGTTTATCTTTGTGTATGGTGTAAGAGAAAGGTCAAGTTTCATTCTTTGTTTTATTTTAAAAATGTTATATCACTTTAAAATTGAGATCAGCAGTCCTTCCAGAATTGAATTGTTATATATGGATAGTGACTTTTTTTCTGATAAACTAACTAATTTAAATTCATTCAGAATATGGGATATTATATGTGGAACTGAAGGGAAGAGATGTGAACCTGAAGCTCTTGCTGCCAGTTGGGCATGAGTAAGAATACCTTTTGTCTCTATCCCTGGAGTCTCATGTCCTCTCCCAGCATCCATGCAACTGGTAGGCTAACTTTTTGGCTTATAAATGGACTAACATCTTACACCCTTTACATTTCTTGACAGTCTTGGCAATGAGGATGGGATAGCAATTGAACCTCACAAGCACTGACCTTTGGGAGTTGCCATTGTAGCAGAGAGAAGCTAAGTTGATCTGGTCTTTGGGGCCTCCCTCAGGCTGTGTGGAGTGGTATAAGAAAATTACATAGGCTGGGTAGCTTATACCCAAATTCATATCTCAGACTCACCCCACCCCACTGGTGGCAAATGAAAGACTCTGTGTCCCAGTAACGCTTCTCTACCTGCACCTCACCCTGACTTGGAAAATCCTGGCTGTCCTAGAACTAAGGGAAGGAAAAAAATGGGTAACTTACAAAGATTACAGTCCTTCAAGATATGAGTCTTCCTCAGTTTACAAATGTCTTACAAGAAATTTACAAGAAAAAAAAGAAATTGACAAGAAAAAAGCATTCTTAACAATAACCTAACTTCCAGAAGGAAGTGTCTTAATATTAAAGCTTTGCTAGAGGGAAAAACAACCTTAATTTGACAACAGCAAGTCCTCCAATATCTTATAGGTCCTTTTTAGCATATGGAATTTCCCTTGAAAACCTCATGCTTTAATAAAGTAACCTTTTTGCACCAATGATGTCTCAAGAATTCCTTCTTGGCCATTGGCTTCAGACCTCACCAACATTCAAAGACTACATCAACTGTCTGGCCTGATATTCCAATTTTAGAATAAGTCAACATGGACTCAATTGTAACAGCGTAGGAAGGGCCCCCAAAGTCCTGTGTCCCATGGAAAGTCTATATTCAGGAAGAAAGGCTGGTCTCTCTAGCAGCAACTCAACTTGACAGAAATAAGTGGTACCTATCCCTTTACAGGAAATTTTAAGCTCCACACTGTAGCCAAAGCCACTGGCACTAGGAACCCTCAATCCTCTGAGATCGCCCCAAATGCATGGCACTAATCACTGATGGGTTAGGTCAGCTGAAACCTAATGGTGTCCCCGGAGCCACCGGGTCCAGTTAGTCTCAGTGCCAGCTCTGCAGAACAGAACTCAGAAGCAGGACCTTCCTTCATTGGTCGCATCTCAGAAACCTGGGCTGCTGCCAAGGGTCTAGCTATGCGTTATGTTATTTGAAAACTATGGACTGGCAGATTAAGGACCCCCTCCATCCACTGCCTTTTTGGGCTGTGAACTGTGGAAACCAATCGCAGTGCTGAAATACTTGTCTGGGTCACTCATTCAGATGCCTATGGTAAGGGTCTGCTCTTCAGAGATTAACTAGAATCAAGCTGCTGATTGAGCCTTTTTCTGACGCAGAGGTTCTCTGCAGGGCACGCTTGTGACACCCCGCCACCCTCCCCAGCATTACTGAGGTATATTTGAGAAATAAAATCGTATGATATTCAAAATGTACCCTTAGCTATGCAGACACATAGTCTCAGTGAGCTGGTAGGATGGTGGGGAGATCTTGGGCACATGGAGATCAAGAACTGAAACACGCAATGCCACCACCATCCCCTTTTTATGGGGAGCAGTTCCCTAAGTGGAGTGGGGAGGGGTGTTTGAAAAAGAAACACGGGTTTGAAGTTCAGACGTGTCCAGGAGTCCTAGCTCAGCCTTGCCTTTCAAGAAGTTCAATGAAGGGGGAAGAAGCATCCCAAGTCTTCCCTCCCCCATCCCCCCAATCCCTCTGTTAAGGCGGTTCTCAGGGGTGGATGGGGGCTCTGATGTGTGAGGCTCGGATCATACAGTAGTCAGAGATAACGCTGCTTCCACACTTTCCGAGACAAAGACAGCTACGCGGAGTTGGGCTGTGGTGGTGGTCGTCGTTGTGTGGGCTTCTGGGGGCTGGAGGGCCAAGGCTGAAGAGAAGCAGTGAGGCGGAGACGTTTTATGCAGAGATCTGATCATTACATAGAAGCTGCTCTCCAAGTAAAGGGACGGTTTGGATAAATGCTCTTTGACGGGAAAACGCACGACGTCGTGAGAGGGCGCTAATCTTCCAGGACCGCTAAACGTAAAACGGGGAGTGGACGATGTGCTTAAAGCCGGTTTAGGAACCAGATCCACAAGGGCCTTGAATATCATCAGCCTGAGGGGTTCGCGTTTCATCCAGAGAGGAAGGCAAGTCACCACGCTTCTTTAGGCTGCTGCATAATAAGGCAAAAAACTCACTCGCGTCTTCTCCCTCACTATGTGGCCCTTCACAGGGCCACCAACCACCAGGGCCACGGGCTGGGAGGCCAAAACTTGAAGGCCGTCTGGGTCCCCACAGGACGTCATGCAAACCTCGCGACGCATGCGCAGAAGGTTTGTGCCGGACTCGCCAGAGGACAGGTTTTGCCTCCTTTGAATCTCTCCGCTTATTGGCTAGGATCAACTGCTCGTCTCGCTCGTTGTCAGCGGCGACGTAGGCGGGTACAATCTTGGTCGCTAAGGTACCGCATACTTCCGCTTCCTTCCGCTCTCTGCTACACGGAGGCAGCACGACCTCAACGCCTTCGACCAATGGCAAATGGGCACTGGGCGGGGCTTCGTTTGTCCGGACCAACGAAATGCGGGCTTGGCCCCGCGGAGCGCGGCCAATGACCGTGGGGCAGCCCCTGTAAAGTGGCTCGGGCGCCCCCACGCTCGCCTTTCGTCCTCTTCCCAGCCCTGCCCCTCCCAGCCCCCGTTTCTGCACGGCGCCGGCCGCAGTCTGACAGGGACGGGACGGAGCCAAGATGGCGGCCGCCGACGGCGACGACTCGCTGTACCCCATTGCGGTGTTGATAGACGAGCTTCGCAACGAGGATGTTCAGGTCCGGAGGCCCCGGGGGTCTTGGGGAATGCGGGAAGGGGTAATGGAGGCGCCGACCGCTCTCGCGGAGAAGGCTCAGCGCTCGCTGGGAGTGGCGGAAGGGGGCGGCGGCCAATCAGCGCCCAGTTCTCACGTCTCCAGGTCTCCAGACTGGATGAGACGGCGCCCGGGATTGGGTACTAGCGCCCGAGGGCGGGAGGCAGGCCACCCTGGAGGGGTCCCGGGCCTGCCTAGTGCGCGTGGCGGCCCGGGTCCTGGGAAGCAGCGACAGGGGAGGGAGGGGCCCTGTTCGGCCACTTGGGGCGGAGGAAAAGGCTCGGTGGTTGGCGGCGGCCCCTGAATGGCCCCTCGGGGATCGCCCCGAATGGGGGAGGGGCCCCGGGTCTGGGGGGGCCCTGGTAGGTTTTCTCCTTCCCGTGTCCAGGCGGCTGGGCCTCAGCACTGTGGGCTGAACGTGTAAATGGGGCCTGAGCGATGACGCTGCCTTTCCGATTCCTGCTCTCCCTCCCTCTTCGGTTCTGGTGTAGATTCCCGAAGGGGAGGGGCGGCGAAAACGCTCCGATTGCCAAGGGGGCAACTAGCCAAATTCAGGCGCGGATTTACGTGGAAATTCTCCCCCGCTTCTGGGATCCTGCCGAACAGCGGGTGGGCAGTTTACTCCACAGGTTGACACATCTCTGCTGAGTGGGATGGGGGCACGGCTGAGGCGCGCTGGCGAATGGTTGAGAAGACTAAGGACCCCCGGGTTTGCCCATCCCAGCTCCACCTCCCACCCGCCGTGCGACCTTGTGCAGATTACTTCTGGGCCCTGGGCCCGTTTTCCCTGAAACGTGGGCTAATAATAAGGCCTCCCTGGGTGGCTGGGGTGGCCTGGATGAGTTAGGACTACAAGCGAAATAGAACGGTGCCTCGTTGTAAGGGCCCAATAAATGTTAGCGGCAATTATTGGGAGTAGTAATTGAAGAGGCCCCTTTCTCCCTTTATAGGGGCCTCAATTTTTGTTTATAAAACTGAGCGGCTGGCACTGGGCCCAGCCTCTGAAGTTCGAGGTCCATCACAAGTAGTGGAGTCAGACCGGCTGCTGCTGTTCTCCTGGCTCTTCCACTTCTTGCTGATTGACATGGGCAAGTCGGTTACTCTCCTTAGTCCTTGCTTTCCTCTTCTCTCAAATGGAGGTAATTATCTAGTTCATAGGGCTCTTGTGTGGATCCATTTGTTCAGTAAACACTTGCCACATACCAGTTACGGTGCTGAGGGTATAATGGTGACACCACTTGTTACACAGGAAGCAGATGTGAAACAGCTGAATACATTATTAACAGGTGTGAGATGTGGGAAGGCAGCAGCCGGGTATCGTGATAGTGAATCAGTGTCGGGCCTCAGCTCTGAGTAGGGCATTATTTTAGGCACAGGTATACAACGGGGAACAAGGTGACAAAAACTAGTGGCCTCATGGAGCTGTGTGTTGCAGTACGGGGACACAGACGATAAGACGTTGGAAGTGTGTACTATGTAAGATGGCAGTAAGTGCTTTGGAGAAAAGTGAAGCAGGGATGTGGAGGACAGGAGAGTGCTCCAGGTTTAGAGAGAATGGCTAGGCAAGGCCTTCGGGGGAACGTGGGAGCAGAGATGTGAAATGAGGAGCAGGCCCTCATGAACATCTGGTGAATAGCATTCCAGGTAAAGGAAGCGAGTGCAGAGGTCACTGCGCAACACATGTTCTGCGAACTGCCGGAAGCCAGTGTGACTGGAGCCAAAAGAATGAGCTGTTGGTGTTGGGAGATGAAGATGAAGGGGGCTATGACTCAGAAGGATCTTGTGAGCAGTGACTTCAGCCAGGGGTTGCCAGGTCACTGAGCATGGTTCAAGAAAGAGTTCTTGAGGTGTTTTATGATGCAGCTTAACGAGTTTATTTAAATGGCTTGGGGACCTGTGGGCAGAAGCTGTACTTTGGCTCTGTGAAGCCAGTGGTTATACGCTTAGTGCCCAAGGGTCAGGGGATGTGCAGGGAATATTAGATCATAAATGTTTTCTTCAAATTTCTACTCGTAGAACTACTTTCACAAGGTTTCTCTGGTGCTTACAATTTAGCTTAGTATTTATTAACTATTGGTGAGATGTATTAGGTAGTCATGAGACCCTTTAAGAACATACCAAACAGCTAATTTCTGGTCCTTTTTGAAACTATGCAGACTGTAGGTCAGCCTTCTGGGCTAAAGGTGAACATTTTCTGCTTCTTTCCCTCATCACAGGGATTGGCATATGGCCAGGGGTGGCCTTTGCCTTTTTATTTTTTAATAAAGTATTACTGAAAACACAGACCCTTCAATTTACGTATTATCCATGGCTGCTTTTGTGACACAACAGCAGGGTAGAATTGAGTAGGTGCAACAGAGACAAATATTTGAGGCATTTATTTTATTTTAATTTTTTATTTAGTTATTAGAGAGAGAGCGAGCACAGGCAGACAGAGTGGCAGGCAGAGGTAGAGGGAGAAGCAGGCTCCCTGCCGAGCAAGGAGCCCGATGTGGGACTCGATCCCAGGACGCTGGGATCATGACCTGAGCCGAATATTTACTACCTAGTTCTTTACAGTAAGGAGAGTGTCCACCTTTGACTTAAACACCTCTCTCTCTTAAACCCCACCCTCTCTTCCCCAGCCTGCCCCCACCTGCTGCCCCCAGAGTAGCCTGTTACCAGGTCCACACAGACCTTGGGTGACATGTGCTCTTCAGTGTGGTAGCCACTCTGTGGCTCTTGAACTCATCAAATGTGGCTAGATTGAGTTGAGATGTACTTGTAAGTAAAATACATACCAGATTTCAAAGACATGCTATGGGGAGTGTTAAACATCAAGGTGAAGCTTTTCATCTTGATTACCCATTGAAATGATAAAAACTTTGGGTTAAATAAAATACATTAATTTTGTATGCTTAGTATTTTTTTTTTAAAGATTTTTAAAATTTATTTGTTAGAGAGAGATAGCGAGCACAGGCAGACAGAGTGGCAGGCAGAGGCAGAGGGAGAAGCAGGCTCCCTGCCAAGCAAGGAGCCCGATGTGGGACTTGATTCCAGGACGCTGGGATCATGACCTGAGCCGAAGGCAGCTGCTTAACCAACTGAGCCACCCAGGTGTCCCTGCTTAGTATTTTTTTAAATGTTACCAGAAAATAAAAACTTACCTGTATGGCTTGTATTTATTGTCTGCATTCTCTTTCTTTCTTTTTTGTCTGCATTATATTTCTGTTGGAGTGTGCTGATTGTAGGTCATGCTACATGATTGGAGGTCATTCATATATAGAAGAAGAAAGCCAGTGGGTTTTTATTTTTTTTAAACACTAATAAATATTTTGTTCTACAACTTGCACTTTTCACTTAGTATTTCTTCCTTATCTTTTCATGCTGGTACATACAGATCTGTGTTTAAAAGGAGCTTGAACGTTTTCCCAAGAATCAGAGACAAAAATCTCAGATTGCATCTGTGCCCACGTGTATGGGCTTTCTGAGGCCAGGGCTTGGCTCTGATTCATCTCAGGATTCAGTGGCTCAGCACAGGCCTCAGAATAGAGGAACGCAGAAAGGATTGAATAAATAATGATAATAGTGGATATCTGTTGGGTGCTTGCTCTAAGCTAACTGTTACCAAGGGCAGTACATTTATGAGCTTCCTAAATTCTCATCACCACCCTCTGAAGTAGGTCCTGTGTCTTCCTGAGGAGGGAACTAAAGCACAGCCTAGTATGTACCTTGGTCAAATTCATGCAGCTGAGAAGTGGAGGACCCAGGAAAGGTTCCCAAAGGAAGTGTAAGTCCTAAGGAGAGAATGGAATTTGGGGTGGACAGAAACTTGCTGATTATATTCATATGCCAGATATTTCAGTTGGTCTTTAATGAGACAATCTAGGATACTAGGATGAACATGGGATTGGGCACCCTTTAGTATTGATTGATTGCTCAGCAAATAATTGTTCAGCACCTCTATGCACCAGACTGCTTTTTTGTTTTTTTACAGACAGAAATCACAAGTAAGCAGAGAGGCAGGTAGAGACAGAGAGGAGGAAGCAAGCTCCCTGCCGAGCAGAGAGCCCGATGTGGGGCTCGATCCCAGGACCCTGAGATCATGACCTGAGCTGAAGGCAGAGGCTTTAACCCACTGAGCCACCCAGGTGCCCCCAGACTGTTTTTTGTTTTTTTTTTTAAGATTTTATCTATTTATTTGAGAGATAGAATGAGAGGAGAGAGCATGAGAGGGGAGAGGTCAGAGGGAGAAGCAGACCCCTCTGCCAAGCAGGGACACCAGTGTGGGACTAGATCCTGGGACTCTAGGATCATGACCTGAGCCGAAGGCAGTTGCTTTACCAACTGAGCCACCCAGGCGCCCCTTCACCAGACTGCTTTAAATGCTAGAATATAGCAGGGAGTAAAACAGCAAAGCTGCTGCTTTAATGGGGCTTGTGTTCTAGTAGAGGAGGCAGGCAGTAGATCGAGAGTGTGATGTCAGTGGCAGTAATTGCTTACTGGAAAAATAAGGTAGGTTAATAAAAAGAAATAATAATAAGGCAGGCTCCAGGGTCTAGAGCAAGCCCAGGGGTGCTTTTTATTTTATTTGTTTATAGATTTTATTTATTTGAGGGAGAGGGAGAAGCAGACTCCCCTCTGAGCCTGGAACGGCTCAGTTCCAGGACCCTTAGATCCTGACCTGAGCCGAAGTCAGCTGCTTAACCAGCTGAGCCCCCCCGAACCCCCCCACCCCATACACTCCTCAGGGCTGCTTTTTAGTTAGGGCAGTCAAGGAGGGTGATAGTGGAGGAAGTAAGGGTCACTGGGGAAGTGATACTGAGTAAGGACGTGAATGAAATGAGGGAGAATGAATTGGGGGTGAGGGGGACAATTGTACCTAA
This sequence comes from Taxidea taxus jeffersonii, assembly GCA_003697995.1. Lineage (NCBI taxonomy): Eukaryota > Metazoa > Chordata > Mammalia > Carnivora > Mustelidae > Taxidea > Taxidea taxus. Next base: position 27,545 of record ML104909.1, on the reverse strand, counting down.
TTGGTACAAAGGCCCTGAGCTGGGCTCGTGCTCGTTGTGTTCAGAGAACAGCAAGCAGGCCAGCAGGGCTAAAGCGGGAAGAACGGCAGAGTGGTGAGAGGTGAGGACTAGTCTGGAGTGAGATCAAGTGAAGGCCCATGGACCAGGCCAAGGGCTTCTGTGAGTTTCAGTTGCTTTTGCAGGGCTTTGCACGGAGGAGTGACATGTTCCGGCTTAATTCTAAAGGATCCTCCTGGCTGTTGAGTAGGGGCCGGGCAGGAGCAGATGGACCTGTTGGGGTGTCCTTGCAGAGCACCCAGGACTGGCGTTGGCATGGTTGTAAGGAATAGAGGTTAAACTCTGGGGATGTTGACAGGAGGGCAGTTGGGCTTTGCTGGTGGCTGGGATGTAATGTGTGGGTGGTGGGGTGGGGGTCAAGGATGACAGCTTTGACTCCCACTTCTGCCAGTTTGTCCCCTGTGTATCCTTGGACCAATTCCTTTTCCTCACGGGGCTGGGATTTCTCGTCTGTGAAGTGGAGGGATGCTGAGGAAGAAGCCTCTGCCGGGGATATTGGGAAGATGCAGTCGAATTGGCAGATTAAGTGGCTGCGTCGAAGTAAGCATTCAGCAAGTGATGACCTTGCCCCGTTGTGGTAGCCTTTTGTGGTTTATACTTGGGAAAGTGATGTGCAAAGAGATTGCATGCCTGAGTATTTTCAAAGACTGTTCTGTTCTATTTTTTTAAGAGAGGGCGCGCGTGCATGAGCGAGAGCAGGGACGGGGAGAAGCCGACTCCCTGCTGAGCGCGGACCCTGATGTGGGGCTTGATCCCGGGACCTGGAGATGGTGACCTGAGCTGAAATCAGTAGTCGGACACCCATCTCACTGCACCGCCCAGGTGCCCTTTAAAGACTCTTCTTTTCGTGATTCCTCTAGAGCAGTGGTTCTCAGCTCGGGCTGACTTTGTTTCCCCAGGAGACAAATGTCCGGAGGTATTTTGGGTGGTCAGGACTGGTGGGGGGGTGCATCTGGGATCCCGCTGGGAGAGGCCAGTGATGCTGGCCGGTGTCTTACTGATACACAGGGCGGCCCCCGCCACGGGGGTGCTCCGGCTCCAGATGTCAGTGCTGCCGCGGTTTAGAGACCCTGCTGTGCCCCCAGCAGCGCCGTGAGTACTTTGTGTTCGTTAAGTCCTCACAAACGACATCTGACACAGGTGCTAATTCACTTTCCTCTAAAAGTTTTTTTAGTAGTTAAATATCTGATGTCAGAAATGGCCGCATGTTTTCACCTATACCTCCCCCTCCCTCAGGTTTGGGGGGGGTTTGTTTTTAAGTGTTTTAAAAGTCAGTTCCAGGCTTCTGACATTTTCTCCCACATGCTTTGTTACGCGTGTCTCGCTCACACTGGGTGTTTTTACGAGCACGCTGCTGCCATCTGCACCACACCAGGCGCTTCTGATCCCTCAGGCTCCTCTAAACCTCAGATTCCCCAAGTGCTTCCGAAGTCTCCCTTACATTGGGCTTGTTTAAATCAGTTTATGAATTTGACTGTGAATCTTGGCATTTATGTAAGTAATGGTGCTAGGAAATAGCCGAGGGCCCTGTTTTCCAGGGCAGCACTCAGTCCTCCCCACCAGGCTGAGCCCCTGTGCCGACGAAGTCTAGGACTGGAAGTCACACACGGCGACGGTGCCACGGGTGGAAGCAGACCGGGGTTTTGAGTCCTGGTCTTCTGGCCACTTCACAAGTCACTCAACCCTTCGGCCTTGATTTTCTTGTTACATGAAGAAAGGGTGGAAGACTCACAGGCTGCGTGGTGTGGGGTTAGGGAGGTGGACTGCGTAAAGCCCCTGCAGTCTCTGGCCACTCTCCGAGACCTTGCGGCAGCTTGCCCCGCGTCCATGTCTCCGGAACACGGACTTCAAGCTCCGACTTCTTTTCATGGCGTGCACGGGCAGCTGGTGAGGCGGAGCTTAGAGCCAGGGCTGCTCTCGGGGCGGCTAACCTGGAGGACAGCAGTGTAGGCAGTGCAGAAGCGGGCTCCCGCTGCAGCTTGTGCCCGGGTCCACCGGGTGGCTGCGCTCTCCGCTCTGCCTCGCTTGCCTGGCTGCGGGATGACTGGGGGCTGGCGTGTGCCGCTGGCACTGGTAGGAGTTATGGGGGCCCGTGTGTGGGGCACCTGGCTGTGGTCCTGGCAAATAAGTACTCTGAATTGTAGCTGAGTGTTTAAAAACTGAAATTGTTGTTTTGTTTTGTTTTTTAAGATTTTATTTATTTATTTGACAGACAGAGATCACAAGCAGGCAGAGAGAGAGGAAGGGAAGCAGGTTCCCGGCAGAGCAGAGAGCCCGATACGGGGCTCGATCCCAGGACCCTGAGATCATGACCTGAGCCGAAGGCAGAGGCTTAACCCACTGAGCCACCCAGGCGCCCCTGAAATTGTTTCTTTTTATGCTTTTTAGTGAGCCCGGCCCTGTACTAGGTTCAGGAATCGCCATTGGTAACAGTCCTGACCCTTGTCCCGGAGACAGGTCACCTTCCAGATGAGGGAAGCAGGCACATCCACGAGTGGTTTTCATGCCAGGCAAACTGCTGCGAGAAGTACTCGCTCCGGCGCGGCGGCTTCTGAGCGTGGAGCGCTCACGGCTCCCTGCCTCACCCCCGCCACGGCAGATGCGGAAGGAGCGATGGGGAAGAAGCGCCAACAGTGAGGTGCTCGCCGCCTGCGAGGCTAAGTCTCCAGGTTCTCCCTGTTGGATTAAGCCAGCAGCCCCGTGCGGTCAGCTCTGCTGTTCATTCCCATTTTACAGGGAGGAGACGGAAGCTCCCAGGTGCGCAGACTGGCCCGGGGACCCTTAGCTAGTGGAGAAAGCCCGAGTACACGCTCATGTCATGAAAAAAATTTTTCAAGGGGCGCCTGGGTGGCTCAGTGGGTTAAGCCTCTGCCTTCGGCTCAGGTGGTGATCCCAGGGTTCTGGGATCGAGCCCGGCATCGGGCTCTCTGCTCAGCAGGGAGCCTGCTTCCTCCTCTCTCTCTGCCTGCCTCTCTGCCTGCTTGTGATCTCTGTCAAATAAATAAAAATCCTAAAAAAAATTTTCTTTTTCAAGTAATGTAGAAATACAGGTTGTGATGCCCATTTTCACTCTTGAGCAATGCCAAATGATTACCAGGTGGGAGCTTGGTTTTTCACAGCCACACACATGTTCATTTAAAAACGTGATCCTTTGTGGAACAAGGAAGAAAGATGCGTGGACTAGGACTTCGTAGGAGGTGGAGAGACTTGTGTCACGCACTGAGCGCTGCCGCTGGCCGCCCAGGGCTCCGTGTTGAAGCTCACACGTACGTTACAGACCGCAGCGCCGCCCGTTCCAGACAGCAGCCGTTGGGAGCGAATCCCCTAGACGCCTTTTAGCGCTGCTGCTGCTCACACCTGTAGCTCCTTTATTTAAAAAACAAATCCCGCAGATATTGACTGGGCTCTGACTCCGTGCCGGGTGTTGTCCTAGATTCTTGGGGCACCGGGAAGGGGGACGAAGACGGGCCCTGCCCTGGGGGAAGGACGAACTGAACAGAGGGGTGTGTGTCCGGAGTGCGGATGCTTCCGTGCGGGAGAGGTGCGTGCGGCTTCCCCCGCGTGCTCGCGCGGGAGGAGCCCCCGGAGGCCTGAGTAAAGTGGGGGGAGCCCTGAGGTGACTGGAGGGAGAGCGTTTCAGGCTGAGGAAACCGAACGTCAGCGAGTGCGAAGAGCTGGGTGAGGGTGGTGTTGCCTTGATGGTTTTAGGGTGGAGGAAGCCGCGGTGACAGGATTTCCAGGGGCCTGGGCGTGGGCCGCGAGAGTGGGTGGGGAGGGGCTGGGTTCCGTTGGGCCTCAGGCCGTAGCAAGGCGTTTGGATTTCACTCTGAGGGGAAGGCGGATTGCCTGAGGCTCGCACCATACACATTTGGGACAGGGGAGCTCCCTGGGGTCACACTACGTGTTCGTGTCAGGGAAACTTGGTGGATCCAGTGGAAACGTGGACCTTAAAAAGTGAGTAGTGCTTGGGCAGGTGGATGCGGTGGCTGGAAGGGAGATGTTGTGTGTCTCCATGTACTGGGCTGTGTGCTCAGGGCCGCTGGGCACGGAGGCAGCCCCAGCCCGCGGTGACAGGCTGTCGCAAAACCGGATATGCCGAACGTCGTGGGTGCTTGACAGGAACCTGCTCGGGGGACAGTGCGCTGTGCCACGATCAAGGCCAGCACGGATTTCTGGTTGATGTTATTAATAGCTGCTCCATCGGGAATATCATAGAGAACCCGACCAGCAGTTGTTCCAGCAAGTTAAGGGTTCATTTTTTCCTTCCATGACCAGTTTGGCAGCTCAAGGCTGTCACAGAATTAGGTCGGAGTTTGCTGTTGCTTTGACCTGCCTCGTGTGGTCACAGGATCGCTGCTCTATCTGTTGTCGTTAAGTCTTCACAGAACCACACTGGAAGCAGGGGCCGACCTCGGACAGAGAAGTTTTTTCCTTGTCATCCTCCCTTTTTTCCCAAGGAGGAGAGTCTTTGTTGAAGGCTGACTTGCCCTTGTCTCTGTCCAGAACTAGGTCATGTGCTGAGTTCACTAGAATTCACTTTGGCTGTAAAGAAGGGGAAAATTCTAAATGAGGTTTAAATAGCTTGGGGTTTATTTCTGGCTTATGACCAAAAAGTCTGATGGCAATGCGGGTGGTATGGCACTCTTTCTCTCTCGAGTGTCAGGGTCTCAGGCTCTTCCACTTTGTACTCTGCTTGCATGTCACCCATCCTGCCCTCCCCATCTCCCGGTTAACCTCATGATCCCAAGGTGGCTGCTGAAGCCCAACCATCATAGCCCCATTCCATGCAGGAAAGAGGGAAGATGAGTGTGACCACAGATCCCCTTGTGGAGACTTCCTGGAAGTCACACACACCATTCCCACTGGGATTTCACTGGCCAGGCGTTAATTTCATGTTGGATGAAAAGGCGATTCAGAAATGTCTTTTCCTGGGGGTCATGTGCATAGCTGAAAACCAGGGCTTATAAGTGGCAGTATAACCCAGTGCAGGAGCTCTTTTTTTTTTTTTAATTAACATATATATTGTTTCAGGGTTACACGTCTGTGATTCATCTGTCTTATTAGACAATCGCAGCGCTCGCCATAGCACATACCCTCCCCGGTGTCCATCACACAGCCACTCCATCCCTCCCACTCACATCCATGAGAGCAACCCTCAGTTTGTTTCCTGAGATTAAGAGTCTCTTACGGTTTGTCTCTCTCTCTGGTTTCGTCTTACTTCATTGTTCCCTCCCTTCCCCTATGATCCTCTGTCTTGTTTCTCATATTCCTTGTATCAGCGAGATCATATGATAATTGTCTTTCTCTGATTGACTTATTTCACTTAGCATAATACGCTCTAGTTCCATCCACATCGTTACAAATGGCAAGATTTCAATTTTTGATGGCTCTATAATATTCCATTGTGTGTAGATACCACATCTTCTTTATCCATTCATCTGTCGATGGACATCTCGGCTCATTCCACAGTTTGGGACATTGCTGCTATGAACATTGGGATTCATGTGCCCCTTTGGATCACTACATTTGTATCTTTAGGGTAAATACCCAGTAGTGCGATTGCTGGGTCGTAGGGTAGCTCTATTTTCAACATTTTGAGGAACCTCCATGCGTTTTCCAGAGTGGCTGCACCCGCTTGCCTTCCCACCAACAGTGTAGGAGGGTTCCCCTTTGTCCGCCAACACCTGTTGTTTCCTGACTTGTTAATTTGAGCCGTTCTGACTGGGGTGAGGCGGGATCTCAGTGTGGCTTTGATTTGTATTTCCCTGGTGCCGAGTGATGTGCAGCACTTTGTCATGTGTCCACAGGCCATTTGGCTGTCATCCTTGCAGAAATGTCAGTGCAGAAGCCCGTAACCTGGGGCCCATCTTGAATTCCAGCACAGGTCCATGAATTCGGGTGGGGAAAATAACACCTTTATGTTCAGTAACCTGTAACTCCATTTTAACTTTCCTCCTATTGTGCATTGCAGTATTACAATAGCAAAGTATAGAAAGTGTCAGCAAAAGCCTGTGGGAATCATGACCGTTCACATCTCATGGCAGCTGTTGCGGGTACTTCTAGTATTGTCTGTGTCCTCCTCTGTTTAAAATTGTGGTTCTTAGACATGCTGTGGGCACCGCCGCCCCCCCCAAATTAAGAACCCGGGAATACAAATTGATGCAACTGGTTAACAGCCAGATGATTGGGGTTCATCCTGGCTCTGCTGCCTATAAGCTGTGTGAGGTTACTTAATTTCCCTGTGCCTTTGTTTCCTCGGCCAAGTACTGGGTGATCCTGAATCTTCATGCGGTTGTCTCGGGGATCAAATGAGTTAAGACATGACTCCTAGAACAGTGCCTGGCACACAGTTTGCACCATGGAGTATTTGCTGTTATTTTTCTTCTACCGTGAGAGAAAGGAAAGGAGACCCCCGGGGGGACGGCTAGCCTGCTGCCATGCGTGCCCTTCTTGAGATGCCTGAACAAAATCAGGGTGCCGTCGACAGGGTGAGGTCAAAGGTGTCATTATTGTGTTTGCTAGTCGAAGGGTGTTCCCAGGTTTATGTCACTTGGTACTCACAGTAACCTTTGTGGATGGGTGATATTGTAATCCCCATTTTGCAGGTGAGGAACTTGAGACCCAGAAAGGTACAGAGTGGCCCAAGATCCCATAGCTAATAGGTAAAGGTGCTTAGCCTTGAACCCAGACCCTCTGGCCCCAGAGCGCCACCCTGCCTTTCTTGAGTGTTCCTGGTGCTGTCTGTGCTGAGAAAGGCAAGCTGACACTCTCAGCGACACCAAAACCAGCGTCTCCGGGGACAGCAGGAGGGAGGGGGGCTCTCTAGCATGGCAGAGATGGCCTGATTCTTACGCACCCGCCCTTTGGGCACCTTTCTTAAATGCAGAGATGTTGAGGTGAAGAGTCTGGGCGCCTGGCTTCCGGTCTGGGCTCTTGCTGCTTTTCTGGCAAATGACAGCCTCTCTGTGCGTGAGCGTCTGCACCCGTGGGGCAGCACCTACCTGAGAGCTCGCTTCTGAGGGTCAGATGTGTTCCTTCTCCACGTCACGCACGTGGCTGCTGTCAGGCCCGGGGCAGGCAATCAGATGTTAGCAGCTCCTGTTGCCTTTACGCCCGAGCTCATCCCCTGCTAGCGTCTTGCCCGCAGGGCTGCTGCTCGGCTGTCCGGGCCGTGGTCCGTGGATGCATTTCCCCATTGCCCAGCTGAGAGAGGAACCCACAGCTCTAACTGGGAGGCGACAGAGAGGAAGGAAACGGGCAACTAAGTCAGTATGCCCCCCCCCCCCGTTTTATTATGGAGAACTTCAGGCCTGCAGAACATCAAGGCCAGCAGGCCGCCATCCGTGCACCAAATTCAGCCCATGGTCTGCTTTTGCAGATGCAGTTTTGTTGGAACACAGCCCTGCCTGCTGGGTTGCATATTGTCTGGATCTGTGGCTGTTTCTGTGTCAGTGCACGGCTGGGTAGTTAGGACAGAGACTCCGTGGCCCAAGATGCTGAAAATACATACTTGCCCACAATTTACAGGAAGGGTTTATATTTACCACCTGTAGTCGTTCACCATTGGTGCTCACCATGTTTCGTTATGTTTCTGTTGGTCTGTCTCTATAGGTGGTTTATTTTTTGGCTAAATAAGATGCAGTCCTCATAATACTTCATCTCTGGGTTCGTTGGTGCTGGAGAGCTGAGTGTTCGGACCACGTTAAACCCAAATACCCGGTGACTCTATGAGAAATGTGAACGCATTTTTCTGAAAGGAGAGGCCACCATGGCATTTCTTCGGAGTGACAGTATTGTCTGTGATCTCCGAGATTTTTAAACCCTGGGACCAGGGAACTGATGTAGGATCCAGTCACTCACAGACCTCTCTGGGAAAAGAACTGGCTGAGGGAGCCCTGTCCCTTCTTGTGCCTCTGCTTCCAGGAAGAGGATGCCTTCTCTGTGCCCAGCAGTGGCTTACTCACTCTCCAGGGTGTCTCCCTCCACCCCCACACACATGACCTCACCTCTTTCTGCCACAGCCCTGCGAGCCAGGGGGAGAGGCCACACTATTGTGCTGGAGAAACAAGGGTTTCCATTCCTGGTGGGCTGTGCCGTCAGGGGTCCCAGCTCTCTTGGCGCTGGCTTCGGCTCGTGTCTGCCTCTCTCAGGTCCCTGTGTTCACGGTCGTGAAAGGGGGTGTTGGATACCGACTTAGGAGTGAGAGGATCGAGAGAGGTTGTAACACCTAAGTGCTCCATGTGAGACCCGTCCTGTGTTAGCCAAACGTGTTAAGAGTCCTTGGTGCCACCACAAAGCACCACTCGTTTGGTGGCTTAATGCAACAAAAATTATTCTCACAGTTGTGGAGGCCAGAAATTTAAAATTAGGTGTCAGCAGTGTTGCTTCCTTCTGGAGGCTCTGAAGATTCCTTTCATATCTGCTAGCTTGTGGTGGCTGATGGCAATTCCTGACGCTCCGTAGCTTGTGGGTACATCCCCTCGATCTCTCCCTCCCTCTTCACGTGGCCTTCCGCTCCATGTGTCTCTGTGTTTACTCCTTTTCTGTCTCTTTTCTTTTTTTAGATTTTTATTTATTTGAGAGAGAGAGAGAAAGAGAATGAGCTGGAGGAGAGGCAGATGGAGAGGGAGAGGCGGACTCCCCACTGAGCTGAGAGCTCGATGCGGGGCTCGATCCCAGACCCCTGGGATCGTGACCTGAACCAAAGGCAGATGCTTAACCCACTGAGCCACCCAGGTTCTCCCTTTCCTGTTTCATCAGGACACAGTCATTGGCTGTGTAGAGAAAACTCGCTCTTCTGTGTTTCCTTGACTCTCCCCGTCACTACCACACTCCACACTTCTGATACCATGTGTGAGGTTTTTCCCATGCCACGCAGTTCTCTGCAGTACCAGCTGGGTGTCTTATGGTTCATTTCAGTTGCAGTGCTAACCAGAGCCAGTGCTGACCCTGCGGGTGAAGGGCTCTGTCCCTCGAGACCGCCCCCACTTCAGGTGCCCGTCTCCAGTAATAGTCCTCACGTTACCCACAACTTGTCAGACTTGCCTCCACATTGGAGGTTCCCATGACCGACCCTGTCCTTGGATTTGATGATTTTCCAGAAGAGCTCACAGAACTCAGGGAAACACTTAACATTTATCAGCTTCTTTTTTTGTTTTTTTTAAGATTTTATTTATTATTTGACAGACAGAGATCACAAGTAGGCAGAGAGGGGAGGAAGCAGGCTCCCCGCTGAGCAGAGAGCCCGATGTGGGGCTCCATCCCAGGACTCTCATGACCTGAGCTGAAGGCAGAGGCTTTAACCCACTGAGCCACACAGGCGCCCCTATCAGCTTATTTCTAATAAAAGATATGATAAAAGATTCTGATGAACACGCACATGAAGAGCGACGCAGTGTGAGATCGGGAAGGGTCCTGCGTACAGGAGCTTCTGTTCCTCTGCAGTCGGGGTATGTCGCCCTCTTGGTACCTGGATCTTTTCACAAACCTGGAAGCTCCCCAAGCCCTGGACTTTGAGGATTTTTATGAAAGGTTCATCACGTAGGCATGATGGATCATTAAGTCCATCTCCAGCCACTTTCCCAGTGTTGAGGGTAGCGCTGAAAGTTCTAAGCTTCTGACTATGGCTCGGTCTTTCCGATGGCCAGTCCCCATCCAGGAGCCCACCAAGATACGCTTCTTTGGAACGAAAGACAGTACTGTCGCTCAGGAAATTCCAAGGGCTTTAGGAGCTCTTGGCAGGAACCAGGGGCAGAGACCAGTAAACGTATTTTGTGCTTCACTGTTTCACAGGCTCCCCTCTGAATTTGGGGTCATTTCATCTTGAGATGCTGGCTTGATTACATCTGCAAAGTCCTTACGTTCACATTCTTGAGTACAGGGGGTTAGGACCAGGCCATATCTTCTGGGGGCCAACTATTCAACCCATTATGCTGGTGCTGTTACTACTGCTCACAGTGCTCCTGCTTATGTAGCAGCGTTGTTACCTTGTTTGTTCTGTCGTCATCGCTGCTCGCTGGTGGTCCTGGGTTTCAGTCCCTGCCCCACAGCATCTGAACCGTGTGACCCTTAGAAGGGACTTTTGCTCCCGAAGCCCGTTTCCTCCTTTGCAGAATGGGGCTTATAACAGATCTGACCTCTGGGTTGTCATGAGAGCGTGTACGTGTGAGTGCCCAGCCGAGGACCTGGCACAGAGTAAACGTGCCGGAACGTGGCCGCCCTGTTGGAGCGTGTCAGGTGATGCTGAGTGCGGGAGGGGCCGAAGCAGAGGAGGGGGACCAGCCGTGTGGGGACGCAGTGTGCACTTGTAGAGAGTGGTCTTGGAAACACCACTGCGGGGGTGTCTGCTCAGAAGGACTCAGTGGGTGCTTT